>CM071959.1:12935000-13210000 GCA_036784905.1 Acrossocheilus fasciatus | reverse complement strand
TGTGATTTGTGCAGCCGGGCAACATGGATTGCATGCATAGTGTGTTTCGTTCTGTTCTGATACCTGGCAACCCTCTCAATGGCCTCTTTTCGAGATCCTTCAGCTGTCATGTGAGATATATTTGAGCTTTTGTGTTTATTTAAGGTTTATGTCACATCTGTACATCTCAGCTGCTCCCCATTGTGCCTTCTTTTCTCTGCCACATCATTACATAACCTCAGCTCTCATCCTTTGCATGCGAATAATCTGCTTGCATACAGTTAGAACCACAGAGGACCTTATATTGGTGCAATGTATCACCATAAGGTTTGTTCTAATTGTTTTCTGGGCACTACGCATCTCCCCTGGTTGAGTCGGTGACATCATCTCCTGTTCTGTCCCCCTGGTGTGTGAGCGTGTGTGTAAGTGCGCATTCTTCAACAGACTGTAATGCCAGATCTGGATGTGTGGTGTTCTTCTGATGATGCACAAAGCCCTTTTTCATGAGAAAATTGATGTGTCGTGTAACCATGTGTTCAGTTGCATGGTTTTTATTGCAGTAGGGTTGGATGTTTCTGTAAAGCTGGCTTTGGTTCAGGTGGAATAGGTAACTTCGATGGATGATGTGTCGCGTGAATGAATGAATGAATGAATGAATGAACGAATGCATGAATGACAGCCTGTTGGGCTGTTAGCATCTTTGTCTTATCATCTTCTAGCTCAATGGTTCTCTACTGGTTTTGCTTCAGAACTTTGATCTTACGTTTGGGTGTTTACAAGAAGAATTTCAAATATGCATTCAATCATAAAAAATACTTGTAGTTTTAGCATGCAATTTTACTTGTAAAATGTGATTTGTGATGTCCAACAGTGTCTCGCAAGGTACTATTTTGGCCTGCCACTTGATGTTCAAAGCTCATCAGATGTTTACAAGCAATTTACAAGCAAAGTTTTAAGTATGCATGAAATTTAAAAAAATAAATAAATAAATATTTACTTGTAATTTAAAAAAAATGTACACAGTTTTACTTGTAAAATGTTACTTGTAAGGTCCAACCGTACCTTCTAAGGTACTATTTTGGGCTGGCACTCGATGTCTAATGCAAGAACTGGATTGGATATTTACAAGCATAATTTTAAATATGCATGCAATTGTAACAAAAAAATACTTGTAAAGTTAAGAATTTAAAAGTTTTGGACCCGATAAGTAAAAATTATCTCTTAAGGTAGGGCTGAGCGATATATCGAACACGATATTCATGCGCATCTCGCCAGTAAAGCCGGTTCCGTGATTAGCGTTAAATCTCCATCACCTGTTTTCAAATAGAGCGCCATTTTATACACAGAGCCGTAGTTCACTGACAAGCTACGCAATATAGCGTTCATTATCGCAGATGAAACGCCTTCGATAATGAACACTATATTGCGTAGCTTGTCAGTGAACTACAGCTCTGTGTATTAAATGGCGCTCTATTTGAAAACAGGTGATGGAGATTTAGCGCTAATCACGGAACCGGCTTAACTGACGAGATGCGCTTGAATATCGTGTTCGATATATCGCCCAGCCCTATCTTAAGGTCTGTTTTAGACTGCTACTTGACATTCGATGCAAGATTTTCTGTGGACGTTTAAAAGCAAAATTTTCAGTATGCGCAAAATGTAAAATAAAAATTACTTGTAAGATTTTAAGAATGCATGTAATTTTACTTGTAAAACCTTACTCGTAAGGCCCAGCGGTATGTTGGAAAGATCTATTTTGGGCATTGACATGATTTACAAGATCTGCGTTTGGGGTTTACAAGCAAAATTTTAAGTACACATGCATTTATGTAAAGAAAAATACTTGTAATTTTTTAAAGAATGCATGCAGTTTTATTTGTAAGGTTCAACAGTGCCTTCAAAGGTGCTGGTTTCAGCTGCCACTTGATGTTCAATTAGAACGCATAGGCGCATTAGAACGTTTACAAGCTAAATTTTACGTATGCATGCAACTGTAAAAAAATTACTTGTAAAATTTTAAGAACGTGTGAAGTTTTATTAGAGATGCACCGATTGCAGTTTTCCTGGCGGATTCCGATTTTTGCATAAATTATTTAAATGCATAAATTATTTAAATGCAATTACATATTTTTTAAACGTACTAATGAATGTTGAAAAAATGCAATGATACTTTTAAATATGACTAAACCACCAGTAGGTGGCAGCAAGTGTCTGTTTTACTGAGTGAGTGAGTCATTTATTCATTCATTCAACCGATTCATTCAAACGGCTGATTCATTCAGAAACGAGGCAAGTGACCGTCCTTATGAATGAATCATTGACTCACTCGATTTGTTCAAAAACGTGGATTCATTCAGTAAAGAAACACATCTGTGTGTTGCTCGGAGACACAAAACACTTCTGCTGTGGCTTTGATCGGAACTATTTTTGTTAGTGAAATTGAGCAAAAACAGTCAATATTTTGTCTTAAATCTAAGTCACTTAATTTTTACTTCTTGTTTATTGAAATACTGTTGTATAAAATCAGTGTCACATTGCAATCGTGTTGAAATTGATATGCGGGGAAACATCATATAATCCGTATAATGTTGCTTATCTAAATCATATTTTGTAAATATCTTTCTCTTTTTTTTTTTTTTTTTTTTCTACCACGCATCTATACATTTCTGTGAGTTACTTTGTGTGTGCTGTCTCTCTCACACACTCACTCACTCAGGCTGTGCAAGCCTCATCTGGCACGACATAAATACATTATCAGTCGCCGTTTACACTGAATGCAAGTGTGCACGTGGCTGTAAAGTCATTGCCTGCACTGCTGGCAATAAAAGGATCGGCTCGGAATCGGCAAGATGTGACACGATTTTGTGACACACTGCACGATTTTAGCCCGATTTTTCACTCGCCGACAAGTTTTGATAAATCGCTGACAAATGCCCGAAATCGGAGGAAAATCGGTGCTCGTTCACGCGAGTGACCGTCACGCAATGTGAATTATCAAAGACGCGATCTGAGAGAATCACTGATGCGTCGCCGACGCCCATGAAATATTTGGCATGCTAAATCTGGAGCTGTCGCGATTCACAATACTGCTGTGTGAATGAGTTCTGACTGAAAAATAGGGGAGGACTTATAGACCATAATATCAGCGTGATCTTGCGTTATTACCTTATCACTTCTCGCGTGCACTTTTGGCTGTAGTTTGCGGAGGAGACAGATACTGCGTCCCAGTGTGCCTACTTACACTACGCCCTTAAAGTATGTACTCTTTTGGTGAAGAAAAAGTACACACTTTTGAGTGTATAGTAGAAGAGTAGGCAAGCTTTGGGACATACTATCATTGTCTGTCGCACCTGTTACACGCACCCTGTCACTGTAAACTGGCCTGTCAATCAACTTGTCACAGTTAACATCCTCCACATTTAATGTAATTTAGAGAAAAGAAGTAGCTCGTTGAATCTTCCAGTTGCGGGTCTTTCATGCGGAGAACTCGGCTCAGATTTTCTGTATAATGGTGCATTTAAAACAATATTTAATGTATCTGCATTAATGTATGGGTAGGTTTAGGGTTGGGGTAGGTGTAGGCATTAGTAAAACACAATCTAATAGGTAGAAACAAATGATTTATTGTTGGTTTCCGGTAGCTGTATCCTTTCTAGCCACAACCGTGAATATAACACATAATTACTGTATTTGCATTACTGTAAGGGTAGGTTTAGGGTTGTGGTAGGTGTAGACATTAATAAATCATAATTTGACAGGTAGCATTTTTCATTGTCGAATTGTACCTATTTTAATGGGAGGTAGCAAAATCTGACAGGGTAGCACAAATCGTGATGTGAAAAATCGTCTGATTCTGAACACTGGCCGGTCAATCGGTGCATCTCTAAATTTTATTTGTAAAATTTTACTTGTAAGGTCCAATTCCAATTTTGTAATTTATTTGTTATTTTTATTAATGTTACTGACTTCCAGCATTTGTATTTTTTTTTTTTTAATGATTTTCACAAATCTTAATCAGGGCACTAGTTGAGAACCTCAGTAGCATGCATTATAGGATATGATGGCTTCACTTTAGAGAGAAGGATGGAAATATTGGTTTAGGGGGCTGACCATGAGAGTGTTTTTTGGGTGGGGGATAAACTCATTTTGTAACCCCACTGTCTGAGATCTTCTGAGGTGTTGGTGGTCTGAACCCCACTCAGTGGAAAATTGTAAATGTTTCGGTGTTTGTGGTATTCGATGACATCCGGGGAAACTTCTACAGAAGAGAAATGTTCCACCACCACACACTCTCTCTCTCGCTCTCTCACACACACACACACACACACACACACACACACACACACACACACACACACACACACACACACATCACATCACAGTTTAGCAAGTTATACAAAGAGATTATCCTTTCTGCATTGACACGCAGGACAAATAAGGCTGTGCTGATGTAAGTATCAGATATGAACGTTATTTTTAGGACTGATTTGTGTTTTTGTGATCTTACGATTGGAAAATCTTTGAGGTTTTTTTACTTCATATCTTTTCATTCTTCATCGTCACGATAACAGTGACCGTAAGAGTTGAAGAGATCCTAAACAGTGATGCTTTTGTCTCAGAAGACTTGCTTTGTAAAGGTACGCTGGTGCAAATTTAGTCAAACAGATGTCAAAAGTTTAAGTATGCTCAAACGCATTTGTTATTGATGGCACCTTTTGTCTGTTCAGTACCTTTCCATGTAGATTGTGTCGTAGATTAATGGCTGTAATCAGTTGGGTGAGGGAGTTTGAATAAGCCACTGTGACAGTCAAGAAAGGTCGCATGTTTGTTCCTACAGGTCATGAACTCTGACCCCCTGTTGTTTACGCAGCTGCCTTTAAGTGTTATGGGAGCTTGTTTTGTACAGCATGAACATGTGTAAAGAAACTTAGGTTTGTCCATTTTTAGAAGCCAGTAAAAAATTTTAAAAATAAACCACGCTGGCAACTGTGAATGATAAATAAAGCAAATGCCATTTCAAAGGGGAAGAGAAAGCTTGGCGGATCCTAAAGAAAAACACTTGTTTTATCTTATTTCTTTGTAAAAAACATAAAAGGATAGTTCACCCCCAAAACAGACAATAATTTACAAACCCTCATGTCGTTCTAAGCCCATATCACTTTGATCTTCTGTGAAACACAAAAGAAGATATATTTTGAAAAATGTTCTGGTGTTTTGTTTTCTGTCTTTACAATGGGGTCCAATGGGTTTTTGTTTGGACCCCATTGACCTTTCATTGTAAAAACAAAACACAAACATAAAACGGTGACGTTTTGTGTTCCAGGTTTAAACAAGGGTGAGTACCCTTTAAGTACAACTGGTGAATGGTAGTCACCCTCTTCCCTGACCTTAGCACCAGTAAACGTGCTGCGAATGTGTTAAGCCAGTGTTCCTGGAAAGAGACTTTGTATACAACATCACATAAGCTCATAACCTGCTCCCCGTCAGCTGCCCTGTAGACAGATATGGTCCTTTCCTCCCAGATTGTGGTTAGAACACACAGAAAAAAATGTGAATGAAAAGGTCTATCAAATAACAAGAAACAAAGACTCTAGATTAGGTGGCGTCGAGTCTGAGAGCCTATGCAAAACTCTAGAAAAAACTCCTTAACGTAAGAGTTTTTTGATCTAGGTCTAGGACTCACTGTCAGGTCTTTGATTTCTACACTACCCAATCTAGAATTGTTGGCTCTAGATATTCTGCTCTAAAAAGTCCAGAGTGGGCTGTCTAGAGCTAAGCATTCTAGAATGAGGGGGGTCTAAAGTCTGAGATCTTAGGCCCTGTTTACACTTGTGCATTTTTTTTAACTTTTGACTTTTGAAAACGCTGCTGACCCTGTTTTAGTTTGAAAACTCTGGGTTTGCGTTTCAGTGTAAACGGACCAAAATGGAGACTTTTGAAAACGATGGCGTAGCTGCCCACATTCGCTCTGTGTATCCTTGACGACCGTGTAAACAAATAGCATAATGCTCTGTTGTACCCATAGATATGTACGGGTAGATTTCCCATTCGACCTCTCCAAGCACGTAGACGCATCCGCCATCTAAAAAATAGGGAATCTACCTGTACACATCTATGGTTGTACCTACATAAATGGTCACGTGACATGCATTTTAGGTTGTGTAGTGTAGATGAGGATTGTTTTCATTCTAAAATGGGATATTTGACATGTAAACTTCATTCATTTTAGTCAGTTTTTAGTGATGCTCCAAAATTGAAAACACAGAAAACTAAATTTATGTTCTCATTTAGGCTGAAAACCAAATTTGGGTTATCAGGTAACTGAACTTATGTTTGGTTTGGTCCACAAAATAGATGCTGACACAGTTGAAGCATGTCAGTGGAGAAGCATATAATATAATATGTAATGTAATATAATACACATACATATTTACATTTATTTATTTATGTTTCTGCTTTAACTTTTTTTAGGTTTACGTTGGGTCAAATAAGGGGAACAATTTTAAATGAGAAATAATAATTTAAAATATTTGTGTTTTAGTCAGTAAAACCCTTTAGTTGTGAAGGAAGTTCAAAATTAAACCAAACATTTTCAGTTAACTTGGACATCAACATTTAATGGTAAAATTGTTCATTTTTTATGCTCTTTTACGTCTTTAATTCATTATTTATTGAATGTTTTTGTGCATTGTTACAGAAAGTGCACATTCATAACAAGACTTGCATATTCTGACTAGCATGTAACTTAGCTTAAGTCCAATTGTGCGTTCGTAACATTATGTGCAGAAGAAAATTGTAATATTACATTTGTTGTGTATTTTTGTACTGATTAATTATATGTATATGAGATGTGTTTGGGGTTAACTAACCCACTAGCAAAGTGCTTCAGTTTACCAGTGTTCATCATTATTGTTAGCATAGATAATATTTTGCGATATTTTCTCTTTTATCTTGTCTTTTATACATCAGCAGCGTTAATTGTCACCTTAAAGTGCATTTTTGTTGCGTCTCTTTTGTTATCGCTGATTATATCAATATCAGACAGAAATTAAATTCAATTAGGTGTGGGAGGTTGTGGTTGTAAAATGCTACGTCTCTTTTTGCTAGGAGTTCAAAGGAAGATTCATAGCGTTCTGCTTTGTAGAAATTCTTCCGTCTTTGTGTGTCTGATTGAAATTGCTCAATCTTTTCTAATATAAATAGGTTTTCAACAAGGTATCTTTTGAGGGACTCTTCAGTGGGCCGATTGTCTTGAGGAATCTGAGAGCTGGCCGAACATGACCTTATTTGCTTTGAGAAGAGCGTTTAATATCACTAAAACCTTGAATGAAAGAGTTCAATATTAGAGGATGAATGTCAGCAGTTTTAGAAGCTGAATTAGGTTAGCTCACAGAGGGGAAAAAAAGTAAATATATTAAGCTATTTCCTTTCGTGAGTTGTATGAATTCGAATTGTCTTGACACCAACCCTGAACTCTATTTCCTTTACGAGTTTCTTCAATTGAAAGACTATTTTCTAAGTGCCTTGTTTTGATTTTTGCCTTCCCGTCTCTACTAGTAGAACCTGAAAGCTAAAATCTTTCAAACATTTTCCCTGCTCGCTTTTATTATGTTTACAGGAACTTTTAGGTGGAGTACAGATTAATGTTTGTGAATGATGTTTGCTGTAGGATCACGTGGGCTAGTGTGTGCATGTGTGTTTTACACTGCTTAATAACGTTTACCGTGGTCAGGTGAGCTTTTGGTGACCTTTAGCCTCTGTGTGTTTCTCAGACGGAGTGGGGACCGTAATGACCGCACGCTTCCGGTTGCCTGCTGGCAGATCTTACGATGTGGGAGCGTTGGAGGAGGCCAGAGAGAGACAGCACGTGCAGGTGGTGTGTAACATTTTACTGCTGGACAACACAGTACAGACCTTCAGTGTCAATGTGAGTATACACACGTTCATTCATGTATGTGTAACATCCGTGAAGGAATAGTTCATCCAAAAATGATCATTTTCAGAAAATTTTGGTTACTCACCCTCAAGCCAAGATGCAGTTTGCAATGCAGTGAATGGGTGCCGTCAGAAAGAATGAGAGTCCAAACAGCTGATTAAAAACACCACTCCAGTCCATCGAAAAGCTGCCTGTTTGTATGAAACAAATACATAATCAACAAAATTTTTACGTCAAATCATTGTTTCCGGCAAAAATATGAGTCCTCTGTCCATAATTTCGCTTTTTCCAGTGAAAACGTCATCTTGTCTGAATCAGGAGAGAAATATGCACAAATCAAGCACCAAGTGAAAATAGTCTAAAACTGCTCTATACAAAAATGTTGGTGGATTTTGATGTGCTATTTGAATGATATTATGGGTTATGGGCTTGTGTTTTAGTCCGATGCAACTGTTTGACATTAATGTCTTTAATGATGGTTTTGTTTCTTACAAACACACAGCAATTTGCTTCTCAAGATGTTAATTGATGGACTGGAGTGGTGTGGATTACTTGTGCATTATTGTGATGTTTTTATCAGCTGTTTGGACTCTTATTCTGACGGCACCCATTCACTACAGAGCATCCATTGGTGAGCAAGTGATGAAAAGGTCCTTGCACACGGAGTTCGAAATTTACATATGCATTTTTTTCTTTTTGTGCTCGTTATCCTTTCCTATCAAAATGCAGAAAATCGAACCTGGTCTGATTTTTTTTTTATTTTATTTTTTTAATGGTGGGTGAAAGTTTCGGGGGCAGTGTGTCAACAACATGAGGTCAGCATTTTTATTTTTTTTGGTGAACTGTTTCTTTAATTAAGCTAATCCACCCTCAGCACTAGTTATTTTTCTAAAGAAGGCCAAATTTGATTGCGTATTTTTGTTTAGTATTAAAGTCTAGTGCTACATTCTTGGAAATCATGAGGAGTACGTGTGTTTTTTATTTATTTTTATTTTTTTAAGTGTTCAGGGCCCGTATTTATCAAGCTTCTCAAAGTGCCATTTTAGTCTTAAGTGCTGAGAATTCATGAAATTTACTCCTACTTTCAAATTTCAAATTTCATAAAGCTAAGAATCACTCTTACACTCCCAGTTATTTGAGACGACTCGAGAGGTCTCTCAAGTTGTTAGGAGTTGCCAGCAGGGACTTGTGATGGCGCTGAGGAGACAGAGACGTGCGCATATCTTTCAGGAGAGGAAGAATGTTCTTGAAATGTTTGGCGACAAGCAGTTAATCAAACGGTTACATTTACTCAGTTATTCAAAACAAGCAAAGAACATTTACATTACATTACTTTTACATAAGAATTTTTTTTCACTCAAGTCAATTCTTAGCAGTGTTCTTGAGAGTAATTCTTAGAGGCTTGAGAAATACGGGCCCAGAGCTTAGATTTTCATCTGGTGAATAACAAAACAGGCAAAAAATCCTGTAAACTTACACTGAAGGTCACAGGGTGGATTTTTTGGACTTTGGCCAATAACAAACCATCTGTCCATCTAACAACCACTCAGAACCCTTCCAGCAAGATGCTAAAAACCAATCAGAATGCCTTAGCAGCTGCATAGCAACGCCCTGGCAACCACTCAAAACACTCTGGGATCTTGGCAGTAGGCCAACACCACTCACAATCACTTCAGAAAATGCAAACATCTGCTTTAATTCAACAGTACTTCAATACTAACTTGATAAGATTTCAATTGTTTTTATTTTGTGCTTTTGGCAGAAAACCAAGCTCTGAATTCAGTCGCAAGTTCAATGATGTTTTTTTCATTTTGTAAGTCTTGAGTGAATATAGACCCTAATATCTCAACAGTACTCTTCTGTTTTAAGCATCTCTTTGGATGTTGAAAAGAGTCAAAGTTTCTTTCTCTGGAATCCTACAGAAACTTCTTTAGGGGTTCAGAAGGGCTTTAAGGAATGCTTTAAAATTCTTGAAAACCTTTAGAACACGGTTTAAATGTTCTTCATAAACCTCTTGAAGAACTTATAGCAGAAGGACTTATGAAGAAAATTTTGAAATCTTTGAGAACTTAAAGAATTTCACAAATCTACATGATGCACATTTTTCCCCTCAGACGTGTAGTTTAAAACACAGCAGTAATCATAAATTTAAAAAATCTTTTACATGTCATTCCAAGCTTGT
Source organism: Acrossocheilus fasciatus (assembly GCA_036784905.1). NCBI lineage: Eukaryota > Metazoa > Chordata > Actinopteri > Cypriniformes > Cyprinidae > Acrossocheilus > Acrossocheilus fasciatus. The sequence goes on along the minus strand of CM071959.1, from coordinate 13,199,903 downwards.
ATGATTTTCTTTCTTTTGTGGATGGAACATGAATGAAGATCTTTTGCTTAATATCTCAGCTGCTCTTTTTCAACTAACCAAAATGTTGGCTGTCAAGCTTAAAAAAATGTCTGAAGAGCAACATTAAAAGTTTTCTGTAAGATTTTAAAGGGGTCATTTGACGTTGCTAAAAAGAACATTATTTTGTGTATTTGGTGTAATGCAATGTGTTTACGTGGTGCAAAAAACACATTATTTTCTACATACTGTACATTATTGTTGCTGCTTTATGCCCCGCCTTTTTGAACCGTTTGAAAACTTGCAGATTTGGAACGACGTGTGAAAATGCTGACAGGACTTTTATTTCTGACTGAACTGTTCTTTCAAAAACAGTGAGCACACGTTTTAGAGTTGGGTGGATAATGATCTTCCGGAGGTTGCTAGTTCAATCCTAGGTAGAGGTGACCCAGAAACCACAAAGTAACTGATGTCTGACTTCTGCTGTATCAGCGTTTCACTCCTCAGTTGCATCGCTGCAGCTAAGTGTGCAGTAAATTGGTTTGGATGAAAAATGTCTGCTAAATGGCAGGTCCGTAAGAATCACCACAGGAGACCAGCCGTCTGTGAGGTACAATAGAGGCTGACTGGAGTTATGCGATGTGGCGGCTGGGGTTGGTTTTGCGTGTGCAGCTCACAGTGGCTGTTTCAGGCAGATGCTTCACATTCCTGGGTTGGACAGAAGCGTGTCCTGAGGCCATGACTGTCGTGATCATACATGCTACATAGATCATCTGGGCCTGAAGGGTTAAGCTAGCTTGGAAAAGTTTGTCTATTAAAACTGCCTCAAATTCAGAGGAGGGTATACTCATAGTCTGAAGTTTTACAGTAAGGTAATACAGTAAGTTTACTGTAGTTACTGTATTTTGCACACAAAAGCATAAAAATTGTGTAAATACTATATTTTTGTCTGAATTCTATAAAAACGTTATTGCTATGGTACTTAAACATGGTGTTGTAATGACTGAAAAAATGTAAAGCATTAAAGCCATTAATCTCATCAAAAAAATACATTACTTAATTACTTGCTTAATTTTCAAGCAAAAGTGTATTTTCTCTTTTTTTTGGTTTTATTTGTTCTGGTTTTGTTTTTTTGTTTTGCTTTGGTTGTTCTGGTTTGTTTTGGATTGTTCTGTTTTTTTTTAATTTATTTATTTTTTTCGTTCTGTGGTCCATTCTTCGTACGTTGCTAACTCAGTTAACTGGATTTGATTGTTGACTATTTCGCTTGATCTTGGATTGGTTGGTTCTTCGAAGCTCATTCCGGAGTTGCTGTCATAGCAACGGGTCCGTCAGCTTAAACCTGCTCCCGAGTAGGTTTATTTCATGTAAACAGGATTAGATTGCATTTTTTTTAGGCAGAATTGATACTTAAAATCTATCCCAGCTAGCGTTACTTTATTACAAGAGTACCCTACTGGTCCAGGGACGATAATTTAAAATAATAATAATTTAAAAATCTATTTGAAAATAATATAGCAATATAATAATATAATATAACTATGTTGTGTAGTCTATAATACTATGGACAGAGCCAGTTTTACTCATTGAAAGATTTATTAGTGATGAAATAATTACTTTATAATTGTATTGGAGTCTTACACACATGCTATAAAGTCTGAATCGTGCATTAATTTGAGTGATGACAGATATTATGGCAGTGTCTTGATGGAGCACAGGAGATGCAGATAACTGGATCTCTAAGAAACTTTAATTAATGTCGTCACATAAGAAATTTGCTTCAAAGATAAAATTAAATGAATCGCTAATTACAACATTGACATAAAAATGTAAAGCCTGTACAAATACTAGAAATGATGAGTATAAATAATTGGGAATCATTTTTAAAAAAATTACAAATAAATTAAAAACGGTGCACATTTCATTTATCGGTTATAACATTTATGTAGTTTTGTTTGCTTGGCTGTTTCCTTATAAAGGTCCAGAAATTTAAGTTTTTCGTCAGGTGTCTTTTTTTAATGATATGATGTCATTATGTTGCTGTCTTGCCGCCAGCCAATCGCTGCATTGCTGATCGTGGTTTTGAGGATCGATACATCTGCCCTTTTCGGGGAACACGAGAACGCGCAGTAATCTTAGACAACTTAATCCAGATATTTTAATCTAATTTGTTTGGTTTGTTTTAATTTGTTCTGATTTAGGTTGGGTTTGGTTTGATTTTTGTTTTGGTAGTTCTGTTTTTTTTTTTTTTTTTTTTTTTTTTTTCTTGTTTGGTTTTTGGATTTGGTTTGTTGTGATTTTTAGTTTTTTGGTTTGTTTTGGTTTTTGTTTTTGTCTTTTTGTTCTGGTTTGGTTTTCGGTTTGGTTTGTTCTGGTTTCATTTGGGTCCGTGTACGTTTTGATCATTTCATTTCTTATTTGGAACAGAATAACGAGAAATGAGACGGCTCGTTTGTTCGTATATTTGTTTAATTTAATTCATAAAATTAATAGGAAAACAGAGTAGTCCTATGCACTTTCTGTCTTCAACGAGCGCGTCACAATTATGAACTGAAACTCAGCAAATTGACTCACAGGTATGATAAACATATATACAGAAAGCTTTAAATTACTATTTTAAAACGAAATCATTCAAATCGAAAACAAAAACTCTTTCATTATGTAACAGTAAAGATGCATTTCTCTCTAAAGGCACGTCCAATGAGGAGATGGCTAGTAATTTTTTTTCATCATAAAAATAAGGAAAAGCCTAAAACAGTCCCGATTATAATTTGCGTTTTATTTAATAATTGTATATAAAATGAAAAAATACAACAAATTGTAATGGTAGGATATGTAAAACTTTGTCCAATAATTTTGTAAAATAGGCTACAAATTAATTGTTGTAGTCTATAACCCGATCTCATGAAAGTGTGTGTATATAGCACGGTTTTTTTGTTTCTATTTGGAGTAATATTTATACACAGTAATTGAATTTGCCGTGCAAAAGACTGAATAATTAATGGAAGGAAGACAGGACATCACAAGCCTATAATTCACTGCTGAAATGTTTATGGGGCAAATCTCAGGTCAACCCGAGTGCTCATGGCACGCACAGTGCGTACAGCCGTACACCTGCAGGCGCCACTGAAGCATATGTTAGTTTAATTGTTTAACCTACTGTATATAAATGTGCGCTGTTAGACACATATCCAGTCGTTTGAGAGTGGAAGCTTAACGCGCGCTCTGCAGAAGGCGCCAGCACCATCGCATGATAAAAATATATCAATAGAAAGCTTTAAATTACTACTTTAAAATGAAATAATTAAACAATTATTTGAAAATATAAACTCTTTCATTAAGCTATGTAATCTGTAAAGATGCATTTTTGGAGATGGAGATGGATTTTGTTTAAAATATAATAAATAAGGAAAAGCCTAAAACAGGCCCGTTTTAGCTGTCTTACAGTTTTGTCAGTCGCTTTGGTGCATTTCTCAAAACAATTTGTACAAACAGCACCACACAATGGATTACCTGCAAAAGCCTGTAACTTACTTAAAATATTTAGTTCATCTCTCAAAAGTAAGTATTTATGTCAATAAACATAAACATATTGACATGTCATTGTCCACAAACAAGATAGTCAGAATTTTTAGTCATGTCAGTATAGCAGTGCACTCTGTTAGAATTACTTGATGTAAACTATGGCAATAGTTTGGATTTAAGTAGCTGTATAGAAACCAAGAAGGCTGCATGTCTTTTGTATGCCATATATCCATTTCAAATGTACAAATTCACACAGTACTGTATGTGGGATATTGATTTAAAGAGACTGTTTCTAAATGTTTGAATTGAGGATACGGTTGATCTCCCAATACTTGGCTGCACCCTTCAACCCCCCTCAGCCTTTGTAAGGCCATGATTGACAACATGGTCCACAATAGTGGCCCTTATTTCATCTGATATGCGCCTATTACATCTGTTATGCATCTGTTTTGCCTCTGTACCCTTCCACCACGCATCCTAACTCCTTCTTCCTCTCAGCTGTTGACCCTGATCGTTTCCTGGATGTTCATCCATTGTCAGAATGTGTAACTCTTGTGTTGTCCTCTGTCTCTATGCTTCTCAATTAAAGGTTCATGAAATGCACCTTTGAGCAATTTCAGAGAATTGGTTTATCATTGCTTGATTTACATTATTTTCATTACTGAAAGTCAAGATTCACCTCCAGTTCGTGACAAATTTACAAAAAGGCAAATAGAAATACTTTACAGTTTATGACAACTAGATCAAACATTTTTCATTTAAAGACTTAAACGATGAACTAATGACTAGATCTTTTGAGGGGTAGGACTATTGCACAGAGAGCAACAAGTTTTCTAAACACATATTTTGAGCAACAAGACATTAGCAACTGATGATGCAGGAAACCACAGACAGATGTACATAAACAATTGCACGAATGTACAAAGGCAATCACAACTTGTTCAAAAGCTTTTATGATGTGCTGTTCATTGCACAGTTAAACAGTTATTCCAGACACATTGCTGCTGTGAGTTGTGGAATTTGGTTATCACAGATAATGAACAGAAGTTTTACACATTGGGTTGTTGGATTTTAATGTTTTGTGGGAAATTTCTATAGACACGGGTTTTTATACTGTACCATACAGACCATAAAATGTAATGTAAGCACTGTATACCATGGACACATTATTATACTATTCAGCTCAATACTGATTTTTATTTGCACTTCACTTTTATCCAAATGAACAGAACTTTTTGCACAGCATTTATTTGACATGCGATTATTATACAATGCTGTATAACCAAGAAATAATGTGTTAGCATACTATAGCCTATATAGGCTAGCTCACATTATTATATTTCTGCTTCAGATGTTATGCGTTGGTAACAGTGAGTGGTGGTTTCAGACAATTTGTTATTAAAGTGCGATATTCTGCGCCACATTCATACTGCGGCCCACGTGTGCGAATGAAATATCGAAGCTATAAACCGATTTGTGAAGCGCAAACGAAACATGAGAAATCAAGCCAAAATCTCGTTTTCCATTTGTTAAATTAAACAAAAATACGAACAAACGAGCCGTCTTCTCATTTCTTGTTATTCCGTTCCAAATAAGAAATGAAATGATCAAAACGTACACGGACCCATTTGTTTTTGTTTTTATGGTTTGTTTGGTTTATTTTGGTTTGATTTGTTCTGGTTTGTTTTGGTTTTTGCTTTGGTTTGTTCTGGTTTGCGTTTTTATTTTAGGTTTAGTTTGTTTATTTTGTTTTGTGTGTTCCTTAGCTTTAGCTTTGTGTTTTTTATGTTTTAACATGTTTTCTTGTGTTTTTATTTGGTGTGCTTTCTTTAGTTTTAATTTAACAGTCCAGAACTGATATCAAAATATGTTCTGTCTCTTGTAGAAGCAAGATCCGGGGCGAATCTTGTTGGACGTAGTGTATAAACACTTGGAGCTAACAGAGCGAGACTATTTTGGCCTTCAACTAGCAGACGACTCTTCTGACAGCCAGGTAGATGCTCACCTGTCACTCAGTTGTCGCCGTCGGCAACAGATCCCCCATAAACCCTTGTTCATTCAAGCAGCACATGTCAGCCTGAAAATTTGTATTTTTTTGGATAACAGCAATTAGAAAGATGCAAAAATATTATCCCTTGAACCTTGTTTATTATTTATAGTGAGCAGTTTGGCAGTTATTTTGGTTTCTACACACACAGTGTCAGTACAAACAGGAAAGTTCATTCTCAGGTCACATATTGAAATGCTGATTTCTGTTTCTGCTCGTAGTAAAACAAGGTGAATGTTTCATTCATTGCATTTGATGTTGTTCGGTTTTGATTCGACGAGCAGATTTGGTGACTTTCACATTGCTGCGCTGATATTTTTAGCAGTGAAAATGTTGAAAGTGTAGAAAGTGTCCTAAATTTCGGTTATGACCGTGTGTTTCAGAGGTGGCTGGACCCAAACAAACCTATTAGAAAACAGCTCAAAAGTAGGTCATGTTTTACAATTTTGAAAATTTGAAGGTGTTTGTTTTGAAGTGTCAGAATAAAATGTTCAGATTGTAATTATTTTTCATTTTTAGGGCCGTCTCCACATAATCTGAGGTTTAGAGTGAAGTTTTTTGTGAGTGACCCTAGTAAACTACAAGAAGAGTACACAAGGTACAGTTTAGTTTTTACGGTTTTTTTTTTTACATTTCTCCATATATGCTGTGCTGGGTCGATTACTTACAAATTGTAGTCTGCTACTGATTACAAATGACATGATAAAGATTGAAGTCAGTAATGTAATCTAGATTACTTATATTAGGTAATGTATCCTGACTACTTTTTGTTTACTTCTAAAGTACTTTTGAACTAACTTGTTTATACCTTTAAATGGGATTATTTTTAAATAACAAATCAACTAAGAGAAATAAAATATATGACCATTAACTGACATCAGATAACATGCAAATGTATTGTTAAATTACTGAAATATTAACTTTAAATATGAGTAAATATTTAAGGTCAGAGGGGTTTGACAAGCAAAAACGTTTGGGAATCCCTGTGTTACATAAACAAACATGGATAAATTTGAGCAATGACATTGTCAAAGTCTTCCAGGTTTTAAATATTTTGTTATTATTACAAAATTTGTTATTATATTATATTATTAAGCATTTACAGCCATTGTGTGAATACTTTATAATCATGTAATCCATAAAACGTAACTGCAATCTAGTTATGAGTGTTTAAAAATGTAATATAATTACAAGTACTACATTTTTGGAATCTGATTATGTAATCCAGATTACATGTGATCAGTTACTACCCAGCTTTGCACATATGACAAGTAAAATTCTAAGTATATTATATAATATAATTACATAACTTAACTTATATCTGTGTAAATAGTAAAAAAAACACACATTTTCTCTGTCTGGATGCTTATTACGGATCTAACAATAATTTTGTTTGTGATATTTATTTGTTGCAGGTATTTGTACTTTTTGCAACTGAAGCAGGATATTCTGAGTGGCAGGTGAGCTTATTTATTAAAACTATTTATTTTTCCTCCAAAAGCAAATCTCATGTAACACTTTACTTTCTGTTTGCTAGACTCCCTTGCCCACAAAATACTGCAGTTCTTCTGGCTTCTTACGCTGTTCAGGGTAAGTATTACAGCTTATTTATGCACTAACAATTAGTGATCCTATGGGTTTTTCAGTGCCTATGTCTATAAAGCATGGTAATGGCAAATAAATATGAGGAATCTGTAATGAGGTTTTCTGTTAATCAGGAGTTTTTTATTTTAAATGTTAAAGCTGTAATGCATTATCCTAAGTACGTACTTGCCATCCATGATGGTTTACACGTCAGTTTGAATGAAGCAGATTTTCAGGAACTGATTGCAAACTCTCTGACCTGTGCGTTTGTTTGGCTGGTGATATAACCATCCGCAAAGGATGAACAAAAGCTGTACGCTTTGCCAAATAGTCCATGATCTGCCTTTTGTCTCTTTCCTGTCCCTGTCTGACCCATTTCCAGTAATAAGGCTGAAAAATGTGTCTAGTGCAGATTTATTACATAATTAACAATCTGTTGTGGTAACCGGTCAGCTGGTGTGTTTTACTAGTAGCTTCACATTTGATTGTTATGGAACGGCATAACTAATCGCATAAGTTTCCTGTTTTTGTTAGGTTTTTTTGCAATTGTATCGTTTTGTATTCATTCTTGGCTTTAATTTTCTTTTTTAAAATTTTGCGTTATTGGCAGTTTTGTTGTGCACACTTATTTCTGCCTGGTTTTCATTTTAATTACCTATTTATCTAAAATAACCATAGAAATAATTTAATAACACTGTTAAATTCATTTCTAAATGAATATGTTTTATTCTTCAATTCTTCAAATTATAGTGTTGCGTTTAATGTACTTACTGTATTTATTTTATTGTTTTGAGAAAATTGTACAAAATTATTTAATGCTACAAATTATAATGTTAAGATAAATATACTTGCAACTTTATTTTTAGTGTTTACATTTTTTTGTGGAGAAAATTGTACAATTGTTTAAAGGGGTCATATGTTGCGATTTCAAGTTTTCCTTTCTTTTTGGAGTGTTACAACCTTTTTGTGCATAGATAAGATCTGTAAATTTGCAAAGATTAAAGTCTCAAACCCAAAGAGATATTCTTTATTAGAGTTAAGACTCTGCCACGCCTTCCTAAAACGGCTCGTTCAAACGCACCCCCACATGTCTACGTCAAGGTGTGGGAAGATTTGCATAACACCGCACAAACTTATACGCAGTGAAAGAAGGCGTAATTTTTATTTTCGCTGTAGTATTGTTGTTGCCGCTGCCATGTCGTGGAGATGCTGTGTTTCGTTGTGAATATGAAAGTACTTTGTTTGTGCTTCCAAATTAGTACACAACTAAAATATCAGTGGTTAAGTTATATTTACAACACTGTTCCAGAACAGTTCAACCCAAATATTCAAGTGTGTGCAGCGCATTTTACGGAGGACTATTTCCTGATCCTGGGAGAGAGTAGCTTACAATGTGAACACTATGAATGGCTGTGATCACTATAAAGTGGGGCAATTCCAATTTTGCAAAGACAGTCTGGTGGTTCTGACTCACAGCCTGTAAGTATGTTTCGATATTTAAAGAATTTGCCACTGATGATTCAAACGCGAGTTTTGAGCAGTGTAGAGTAGTAGGGGTGTAATGATAAATCGATTAATGGATCAATTCTGTGATTTTTTTTTTTTTCCTGATGCATCGCGATTGTCCCTTGAATCGATTCTGAACTTAGTTTTAAACAGAAGATGGCACTCTAGGCTAGTTTTTAACTGCACACTCAAATGCTCATGAAGAAGACCACTTGTGCGTTCAACTGTGGTTAAATGTACTTGCACCTCTGCCAATCACAACGCACTGGATAGCTGGCCAATCAGAGCACACCTCCCTTCTCAGAACGATGAGCTTTGTAAAAATCGACTCGTTTTAGAAAGGCGGAGGAGGAGTAACAATAATGTACAGTATGTGGAAAATAATGTGTTTTTTAATCTCGAACCACGTAAACACATTGCATTACACCAAATACACAAAATAATGTTCTTTTTAGCAACATCATATGACCCCTTTAATGCTTCAGTGTATAATGTTAAGATAAATGTTGAATAACATTTATCTTAACAATGTATAATGTTAAGATAAATGTTATTCAACAGTATAATGTTAAGATAAATGTTCTTGAGACTTTCTTTTCAGTGTTTTTTGTAGAAAGTTAATTATTAAAATTGTGTAATATTGTGTATAATGCTTTAAATTATAATGTTCAGGTAAAAAAAAAACAATTATATTCGTTTTTTTACATTATATAGAAAATTATTTTGAAAAATGTTTTATGTTTCAAATTATAATGTTAAGATGAATGCACTTGTGATTTAAATTTTTAGTGTGGTTTTTCTTTTAAGAAAATTGAGATAAAACACAAAATAAAGTTTCATGTCATTTTATGTCAACATTATGGTCTGAAGCATTAAGCAATTTTGTACAAATTCTCTCAAATGAAAAAGTCGGGAAAAGTCGTAGGGATATTTAAGAATTTATTTCCCCAGAAAATTGAAATTTAATGCTTCAAATTATTATGTAAAGATAAATGAACATGCAACTTTATTTTTATTATTTCTAAATTTGTGAATTTTTTGCAAAATTGTAATACATAATGTAATATTAATATATTAATTATTAGTATGTATTGTTGATTTTATTAGGTTTATGCAACAATATGAAATATTATTTATATAAATTATCAACTCGTCAGTATAATCACTTTTTAATTTTGGGGGGGGGGGGGGAAGGTTTGGGAATAACTTTCAAACTATTTTAAGAAAATTAACTGTGTTCATCTTAATTTCTGTTGAGTTTCCGGTAGACCGAATGAGTCAGTCTGCTCACTTAGATCATGAGGAAACTGGAAGTCTGACTCTTTGAAAGGGTGAAGGACACATTGTGCCCCATGTCTCACGCTGACGTACATGCACACATGGTTTCTTGGCCTGTTTTGTGTTTCAGCTGAGCTGGGGGACTACAGTCACTCCGAACATTTGCCTGGGTACCTCTCCGAGTACAGCTTCATTCCCAACCCACCGCAGGACTTTGAGAAAGAGGTCGCCAAACTTCACCAAGAGCACAAGTAAGAGATGCCAGACATGTCCATGAAATCCACTGTGTGTTAAAGATTCTTATATTTAACTGAGTGTCAGCGGAGACTGAGGAACAAAGGGTCACAGCTGAGCACACACACGAGCACACACACACACACACACACACGAGCACACACACACACACACACACACACACAGACACGCACACACGGACAGATTTGTGGAACAAGGCGGTTCATTGTTTGTGGATCTGTGAGATTGAGTCTCTCTCTCTCATGCAGTGGACTCACACCAGCTCAGTCCGAGTTTAACTACTTGAATGCTGTGCGGACGCTGGAGCTGTACGGCGTGGAATTGCACTATGCTCGGGTGAGTCACTGGCCCATCTTACCCCGCCGTCTGCCCCTCCTGTTTCATATATATACTGCAAACAAACACTAGAGGCTTGAATGATGTCTGCTTTAACTTAAAACTAGGGATGCACCCTTGTTTTCTTTCATGTTTTGCTTTATTTGTTTTTGTTTGTTTGTTTGTTTTTTTTCAGTGTTTTTTATGTTTTTTTTGTTGTTGTTTTTTTAATGTTTTGTTTTTTTTAGTTTTTTTTTCTTTTCTTTTTAATGTTTTTATTTTTTTGCTTTGTTTTGTTTTTAGTGCTTTGATGCTTTGATTTTGTTGTTCTTCTTCAGCAATTAAAGAAAGAAACTTAAGCAAAGCATGGTCAGGTCAAAGTGTCTGAATCATTTTTGGTTCCAAATTTTTATAAATTTTACTGGTAGTCCACTATATGAAGAATTTTTGGGTATAATGTCACAGTTGACTTTATTTTGCTATCCTCGCTTAAATAAATGAACTATAGTGTCCTGCACCCACTAGTAAAAAAGAAAAAACAATATGTGGTGTCTGAATAATTTTTAGTTTGACTGTATATCAAAAGGCTACTGACTACAGTTATTTGTCCTAGCTGAAAAAAGCTTACATTTTTTAAATTTCTAGTAAATTTTAGTTAATTTTAAATTAAATTAAATGTGAAAGTTTGAAGTAGAAAGCAGTAGTAGTATTTTCGTACATCACTATTGTGTTGTTCTAGGCATTTGTTCAGTCAGTATACTGTTTTGTCATCTGTTGTTTCTTTTAACTGTTCAATGCATCTAGCGTTATTGGCAGACATCGAAATGGTCACCAGTATAATCATCCCTTCTTAAGTAAACCAAAAGTTTAAGCACCCTTTGAAACAAAATGGTTTTGATGTTGCCATGGAAACTGCATCCTTATGGTTTTCAACTCTTGATGATTTCAGGACCACTGTAACACAGACATTTACATCGGAGTATTGTCTGCCGGCATCTCCGTCTATAAGGACAGGGTACGAGTCAACCACTTTCCATGGTGAGTGTCATTTTATCGGTAAATTTCTCCTTAGACATGATTTAAATGAGGAATTACATTGAAAGCTTGTGGATACAAATTTGTTTAATCTTTCATGTCCCCTTCCCTCTCTTTTTTGTGTTTCAGGTTGAAAATTGTAAAAATATCTTTTAAATCTAAACAGTTTTTTATACAACTAAGAAAAGAACTGGTATGTACGAACTTATGTATTTGTTTAGATGTTTGTTCTTAATTTAACCTGTCTTTACTTGATTATTGTATCTAATTATGTTCATTATTACAGTACCTGCTGTTTACTTAAGAAATAACTGAAGATTACAATTTAATTGATTAATATTGAACTTTTTAAATTTTGAAATCATGTATTTTGCTGTAGTATCAAAAAAAAATTGCAAAATTGTGATTGGTACTTTAACTGAAACTGTTACATACTGAAATGGATCATTTGCAAATCTGCTTTGAGCTCAACAAACCTTTTTTCTCGTTTTCTTCCGTCTGATCGCTGTTTTTTTCTTAATGTGTTTCACAGACTGAGAACAGAGAGTCTTTATTGGGTTTCAACATGATGAACTACAGAGCTTGTAAGAACTTATGGAAAGCCTGCGTGGAGCATCACACGTTCTTCAGACTGGAGCGGCCTGTTCCTCCGGAGAGAAACCTCTTCCTGCAGTACTTCACCCTCGGATCCAAGTTTCGCTACTGGTGAGAACGTTAGAAGAGTTTGAACTCGTGTGTTGTTTTTTTTGGGATGTAGAGGATAGATGAGCAGGCTATTGTGAACCTCCAGTTTATGGACTAGATGTTCCACCTGATGATTTTATGCCAGAAAACCAATATTTTCTCCTTGTTTTGTGACTTGCCAATATGGGAACATGGAAATCATCTCATTTGATCTGAATGAATTCATTGAGCTGGTTCAAAACAGTGGCTCAGCAACTCATTATCAGTCATAAATGTTTCTTTTTTTAATCATAAATGTTCAAATTTTGGGCATTTAAAAAAATAAAAGTATGCTCAATGTTGATTAGATTTGTTAACTTGGTACATACATAGAGATACTTTAGCCCCTGTGTTGTCTTCTGGTCATTTTAATTAGCTTTTTTAATCCAGAAATGTTAGTTAATGTTATCACAGTTTTTTGGAACTGATTGATCATAGGCCTCACTGATCTGAACTTATGCATTTCAGTTTTTGAGTGGACATTGCCAAAGTTATACACACATTATGCTTTTTCTTCACTCAAAAACATGCATAAGCTTAGGTCAAGCTTAGATTTGGTGACAATATAGCATAACTAGAGCAATTTTTATTAATTTTTGACCAGAAACATCAAATTAGGTAAAGGATTTTCAGTGCAAGGCAAGTAAGTAAAGTATGTTAAGTAAGTAAAGTGAGTATGTTAAGTAAAGTTAGTATTTTTAGTAAGTAAAGTATGGTAAGTCATTTTGCATATTAAAAATGTGTTGAAACTGCAAATGCATACATAGCAAAATGTCATACTGAATTTAATCGAAAAGCTGAAAATTGTGAATTTTAGCTATATCACCTGCCCCTATTTATTGGTTGTGTTTCTCGAGTTTTGGTCACGACTGTAAGTCATTTTGTCATCTGTTGCACAGTTATCTCTCGTGATTCTTGCACAAATGGAGTTTTGAGAGCCGGCAGTGACACTATGTTCTGGATTTTTTTGCAGTGGGAGGACAGAGGCGCAGTCTGTACAGTACGGAAAGGAAAGAGGCAACAAGAACAGAGTTTTTGCAAGGTAACACATTTTTTTAATAACCAATAAGCGGGGGAACTCTGTGCAAGCAATATGCGTTATGTAACGTTTTGGAAGTAAAAAGTTATCCAGTAGTAATGCGTATTGTGTTTATTTGTGCACAGCAGTGTTATTTTAGTATCTTTGAGAATTTTTATTAGTATTTTTAATTAGCTTTTATTTTGTATTTTAAATTTAATTAGATTTTATTTATTTATGTCTACGCAGTTTTCAATATGAAAGCTTTTACTTTTTTGGTATTTAGTTTTTTTAGTATATCAAGTTAAAATAAATAAAAAGTAGAAATGTTTCCTGGGCAACTGGATGATTTTTTTAAATATTAGTTTTTTGAGTTTTTAATATTTTTTTTTTTTTCTGTTCATGGTTTATTGGAAGTAGCAAAAGTATATTTTTATGGTTTTGGTTCTAGTTCACTATAATAACCCTGGTTCACCACACTATAGACAGTGACGTGGATATTTATCATGGTTATATCTGCTATATTTAACAGTATGTGCCAATCTATGTGTATATGTGTTTGGGTGTGTTGCATTATGGGAGGGCTCCCGCCCATGTCGATCCCTGGGGTGTTAGGTGTCAGTGTGTATGTGTGTGTGTGTGTGTGTGTGTGTGTGTGTGTGTGTGTGTGTGTGGTCAGATGTTCTCAGAATGACACCCAAACACAGGAAGTGTAAGCAGGGCTGTGTAGCGCACGGCTGTGAAGGGCGTGCACATGTCGTACACACACATGTTTGTGAAAACACATTCAAACGCTTACTTCGAAGATGCTGAGGCTGAAAGTTAAACTACGGTTTATGGTTCATCATACTTCTAGGAGGTATTTCTTTTCAACTACCCCGACCTTTTCTATGTGAAGGGAGCGACAATTGCGTAAAGTTTGACACAGTGCTTTTGAGGAATATTTCAAAGTAGATGTTTGTGGTTTTTAAGGGCAACGTGTGTACGAACATCGCAACAGGAAAGAGTAAACTAGTTTTAGTGTGTTGCTTGCTACTTTTTTCTGATATTTTCATTGGAAAAATGTGTTACTTTTTACATTTTACGTTCATGGTGGTTTATGTAAATGCTAAGAAGTATCACAGAATGAGTTGAAATGGAAACATTTTCTATAGTATTTCTAAAATGTATGAAATCCAGTAAGTTGTGTTTTTTTACTTTTAAGGATTGTTTCACGGCACTTTAAGAAAATGTTCAGGGTTTTTAGACGTAGCATGTGTACAAACGTAGCAGGAAAACATGTTTGTTTGTTTCACGATATAAAACAAAGTTGGTTTATGTAAATGTTAAAAAACAGATATATCAAAAATTTTATTAATATTGGTGTGTTTTTCTAAATATTTGTATGAAATTCATTAAGATTATTTTTTTTAATTTTTACTTTTTTTTTACTTAAGTTTTCAGAAGTAGCAACCATCATAAAAGGAAAAAGTGTTGTTGTTGTTGTTTTTTAAACTAGTGTTTGTGTAGTGCAATTACAATAATATAGTATGATTCTTTAATGAGTGATAAACTAGTGGGATGCTTTTTAAGTTTAAAAATCTGTTTGATATTTATGGTTTTTAGGAGTACACGTAACATTGTTTGTAAACTAATATTGGTGTAATGCTAACTATTTTTGATGTGTTTTTTGAGGCGGGGTGCATTGTAATGTGTAAAATGTTTAATGTTGTTTCATGTAAATGCTAATAAATATCGTAGAATGAGTTGAAATGCAAACATTTTTCATAGTATATGTAATGTACGAAGGTGTCTTTCTTTACCTTTGAGGAATGTTTCAGGGCACTTTGTTGGAAGATTTTCAAGGTTTTTAAACATAGTAGCAGAAAAGCATGTTGGTTTGTTTTGAAATCCATAACAAAAACATTGTGTAAAATATACCATGTTGGTTTATGTAACAAAAAAAACCACATATATATATATATATATATATATATATATATATATATATATATATAGACTGAGTTAAAATTGCTACTTTTTTTTTTTTTTAATTAATATATATTTGTATGAAATTCATTAATTTTCAGAAATATTTCTGGGCAATTTATTAAAAGTTTAGCATGTTTGCAAACAACCTAAATGGAAATAGTGTTTGTTTGTAAACTAGTGTTTGTGTCATTCAACAGCAATAATCTAGTGAGTAAAGAGTAGCTTAGGGTAATAGAAAAGAGCAATTTCTTTGTAAAATAACATTCAGATATGGAAAAACAAACAGGTTTGATATTTATAGTATTTAGACGTGGCATATGCATTGTTTGTAAACTAGTGTCGTTGTAATGCTAACTTTTATGTTTTCATTAGTTTCCTATAAAATATCGCAAAATTGAGGGAAATCAAGTTTGAATTTGAAATGTTTGTTACAAGGCACTTTGTTATAAAGTTTAAGGTTTTCAGTAGTAATAAACATTGTAACAGCAAATGCATTTTTTGTTCGTAAACTAGTGTTTGCTCATCGCAAACTTGCTTTTGAAATGTGTAAAATGAACTTTGTTCGTTTACATATTGTAAATAGCGTTAAATTTGAAACAGTTGGGCTTTTCGCAATATTCCTAAAGTTTATGATAACTAAGACTTTTGTTAAAAGAGTTGCATGTGTATGAACCAAAGATAACAGGAAAGAGTGTTTGTTTGTAAACTATATGTAAAGGTCACTTTCTCCAACATTTTTGCTGTAAAAAAAAATTGTAATAAAGTTTATAAAGATTACCAATTGTAATTCTACTTGTTACGTAACGTCAAATGTGCCATGTTGGTTTATGTAAATGCCACAGCAGTAGTGATTTAAAATTTTGTATCAAATTTTACATTAGGAATTGAATTGTACATTGTTTCTTGTGGTTCTGGTTGATGGATCTGTTGTGAATGGAATGTGTTTCCAGGTCGCCGAGCAAGCCTCTGGTCAGAAGACTGATGAGCGGTTTGGACTGGGAGACCGTCAGCAGGAATTCCCTCTCTGACGACCGGCTGGAGACTCAGAGTCTGCCGAACCGTTCTCCACCAGACTCGCCCGATCAGTGAGTTAACACACACTCACAAACTAATCGACATAACGCAAGTTCATCCAGTCTGTGGGTTAGTGCTTATGTTTTTAATTTCTTTCTTTGCTCAGCAGTAACTCGGTGTTCACCACAGACGGGGCGCGGATCAGGCCTTCCTCCATTGGTCACCTAGTTGATCACGTGATCGATGACTCGCCATGCCAGACGTTCACCAATCACAAGTCTGCGTCCTCCACGCAGGCCAACAGCATCAGCCTGGACTCGACACCGTGAGTTTTGAACTTTTTGTCAATATAAGGGAAACTGTGCTCATTATCACAAACTTTTATTTCATTCAATGTCTCGGGAAAGAAACAATCACAATTCAGTATGCGAATATGACAATGATAATAATTGCTAGAATACTGAACATTCTTACAGTTAAATTTGTAACTTAAACTATTTAAATAATCAATTAATTTGTTGATTTATTTATTTTTTTAATGATTAATTTAATGATTAATTAAAGCTAATTTTATCTCCAGTATTTCTTGTACTGTGTATCAATTTGATGGTTGTAAAACAAAAAAAAAGTAAATTTACACTATACATTTAATTTCTCTCTCTCTCTCTCTCTCTCTCTCTCTCTCTCTCTCTATATATATATATATATATATATATATATATATATATATATATTTATATATTTATTTATTTATTTATTTATTTATTTTATTGATTTGTATTTGTAAAAAAAGTTTGTGTAAACTATTGCATTTAGTATAATTCGTAAGTTTATAGTTTAAGCATGTTTTTCTTGTACTATGTGTAAAATTGAAGGTTGTAAATCAAAAAATGTAAATATACACTTTACATTTCATGCAGAAAAGGTTTAAAATATAAATGTTACAATGTAAGTGTAAATATAAACCAATATTTACATTAATTTTCAGTGGTTTAGTGGTTCCAGCCATAACTTTTTGTTAATTATTTGTGTAAACAAAAAAAAATAATATGTATATAAGTAAACGATTACATACAAAATCTAAATGTTACAACATAATTGTAAAAACAATTACAGTTCATTTTCAGATTAAGTTACTCAAACATTTTCAGTTTGCATAAACTACTGCATTCAATTTAATATGTAAATTTATCATTTATGCCTACAAATTTTTACAAAAGACATACATCTGTTTATCACAAACTTTCATCCTCTTTGGTGTTTCATACAACTCAATTTTTAGACAATTGATTTTTAATTATCAACCCGAGACGTTTGGTGTTTTTGGCCTTAGTGGTTACCTTGGTGTTTGGCATTGTGTTTGAGCCTATTGTGAAATGGAGCCACATGAATGTTCCCCCCAGTGCAGCTACTAAGCAAAATGTTATGATGCTAAAACATCCACATTGTATTTATGTTTGCATGTGTGTTTCCTGTAAAAATTCTACTTGGTATAATAGATCTCTTATCTATTACCCCTTTCATCCTGTCATGCGCAGTTGGACAATTTTAATATTTGTAATCAGGATTCTAGATTCTGATCTGCCCAGTGATGCGTTTTCAGCACACAAGGGCTGGACTGACACACTTTGAGTCATCAAAGTTTCCGCTGCGAAATGTTGTTCTTATTTTAGCACCACACAGTAGACGCACACTCTCGCTAGCAACCTGAGGTTTAATATCGTGTGACCACACACCTCTGACGAAATGACACGTTCGTAGTTCGACACGGTTTTCACACACATTTCAGTTTGAGAACTAGGGGAAATTGCTTTCAGCTTTGTGGTGGGCACAGTTCAGTGTGTTACGGTGGCACGACTGATTGAATTCACGCCGATAAACCCAGCACCATTTTCCATTGGAATAATCTGCGACCACGTATTTCCTTTCTCAGATCGTGCCATCTCATTTCGCAATGTCAGAATTTCCAGATCTAGGCTGTCCGGTTCACTTTCGATTCATTGTGTGCGTCGATTGCACTTTGATGTGGAGTTCTCATGTTCTACATAAAGATTAGAGTTTTAAAGAGTCTTGCTGCTTATCTCTTTTTTGACCTGATTATGAAAAGAAAGGGCTGTGCTTGTAAGGTAAAATGTGATGGTAGACGAATCACAGTTTAGTTCAAAATTCAGTAGATGTAAGCAGAAATAGCCTGAAAAAAATTTAGTATGCAAATAATTGGAAGAAAGTAAGGTCCAATTAAAATTCATTATCCAAATATGACTGATATCATTGCTAGATTTTGTTTACTTTTGCGTACACTGTACATTTGTGTGCAACAGTATTAAAATGTAAATGTTACAATGTAAGAGTAATGGTTTTCGTTATAATTTTTTATTGCTTTGTTTTTGTAGCCATTCACATGAACATTGCGCAAATTGTCACATTAAAATTACTTCAAGTTTAGAGTTCATGCATAAAATTCTTTCAATTTGATCACCTAATAAGTGAAGTCCTGTAGTTTAGTTAATCATTCGTATAAATATGTTCGCGCAAACTGATGCTTTAAAATTAATTTGTACGTTTATAGTTTATTAACATAGTTTATTATAGAATGCTTCAGTTTATCAGTAGTGCCACTTGTTGCCAATTTTCATAATTTTTTTTATTTAATTACTGGAGTCCTGTAACATGTTTGCAGACTATCGCAATCAATGTCATATGTAAGTATAGTTTGTGTAAGATCGTTACATTTAATTGTAGTAAAATTTATTGGCGATTGTTCTGTTACTTTTTATTTATTTGATCACCTAGTTAATGCAGTCCTGTAGTTTAGTTAATCATTTATAAAACATGTTTGCGCAAACTACCACATTCAATTTAATGTGTAAATTTATAGTAACAAATAAGATTGTTACAATTAATCCACAGTAACATTTATTGGCAGTTTGCATTATTATTTTTTTATTTATTTGCAATACCTAGTAATTGAAATCTTGTAGTTTAGTTAATTATACATAAAAACGCATGCATAAAAACAAACTGCCGCATTAATTTGTAAGTTAATAGTTTGTGTACGAATGTTTCAGTTTACCAATAGTGACATTTACTGTAAATTTTCAGTATTATTATTCATTTATTTGATCACTGAGTTATTGCAGTCATGTAGTTTAGTTAGGTGTGCGTGACTCATAACGTCAAACATCATCCGCCCAGAACGGCTACACGTATGACAGTCAGCGGAAGTGAGAGAAAAGTATTTATAACATTTTAAATATGGATATTTTTCTAACAAAACTGGGCTAATTTTCTTTTTTGGGTGAACTAACCCTTTAATCATGCGCAAAAACATGTTTGCGCAAGCTATCGCGTTGATGTGTGAATTAATGTGTAAATTTATAATTCATGTGTAAGATGTTACAGTTAAAATATAATAGTAAAACTTAATGCCACTTTGCTGTGTTATTTTTATTTTTATTTATTTGATCACCTAATTAATTATTGCAGTCATGCGGTTTAGTTATTCATTAAAAACATGTTTACGCAAACTATCATATTCAATTTAATGTGTAAATTTGTAGTTTATGCGTACGTTTTTCAAAATTAAGCTATAGTAGCATTTATTGGCAGTTTTCATTTATGTATTTTTTTTATGTTTACATAGTTTTTGCAGTCTTGTAGTTTAGTTAATAATTCGTAAAACCATTCTTTCGTATTGTTTTGCTTATGTTTTATGAGGCTCATTGTTTACAAGAAACGTTGAAGATATAAATGCTGTAGTATAAGACCCAGCTTCTAATTGATTAGTTACAAACTATTTTCATTATTAGTTTTCATTAATTTAATCAATTAGTTGTATCTGCAAAAACAAAGTGCGAGTATTCGGTAAGTCTAAATTTGTATATAAAGCAGATTAGACAAACTGCACGCTAATCTTTATTCATTTAAACTGGTTAATGCAAACAATTTTACGCTATTCAGCGTTTTCGACTTGGCATATTCAACTGTCACAACCCACAGTTAAACAACACAAAAGACAAATCGGATATCTCTCCCTTCAGCCTGACAGTCCAAACAATCCTGGTCTTCGTTCTAACAGCAAATTTTTTTTATTTTTTTTTAGCCTCGTTTGTTTTTATTATGTAAATGTCCTGGAGGCCGGGGTGCTGAGCGCTGTCTGTAGACTGCAGAGCAGAGGGGCTTTCATGCTTGAAATCTGAGCATTCATAATGAGACCCTGTGTGTGTGTGTGTGTGTGTGTGTGTGTGTGTGTGTGTGTCTGTGTGTGTGTCTGCAGACATGGCTTCTCTCTGAGCAACAGTCCCGGGTCTTAATACTCTTCGCCTGCTATGCAAATACACCGAGCTTTGATGAATTGTTGGAAATCTTCTCTAAACACCCAACAGATATACAGCGCTGCTCAAGCCTCCTGCTACTTACTTACAGAACATAAATCATTGTTGTTGCCTAGGCTACACCGTTTTATGAAAAGTCTGAAAATGGGGGAATCAGGGGGAATCAGATCATCTTACACATGATCCTTGGATGGTTTACAGTTCAGTTTATCCCTGCTTACAGACGAGGCTTCCACGGTTATGGGAAAAAAACTGGGATAAGATCATTTTTATTTATTTATTTATTTGTGTGTGTGTGTGTTATATATTAGTTTAATAACATAAACCATTTTTAGGCTTGGAAAAAACTGTGAATCAAAGTTATCTAGTTACACTTGTCTCTAAAATATTCAATCTGCTATAAATTGCTGCTTGTAAGGGCAAGAATTCTAGTCTAGAAATCATGCACAACTGGAAAAGCTATGAAAATTTCATAAGTGAAAAGAAATGTGAGAGGTTAGAGTTTGTCATATCTATAATTTTGCAGTAATAAAAATGCAAAAAATAAAAATGATAAAAAATTAAATAAATAAAATAAATTAATAAATTGGAAAAAAAAAAATAATTGGAAGAATTTCTCTTATTTATCAACCAGTATTGGGTATTTAATTTTGGATGTTTGTTTCTTCATAAACAAAAGTGTGAAAATACAGAGTATGCATTTTATGCACAAAAAAGCTTATAATATAAATGTTACAGTGTAAGAGTAAATTACTTGCCATTTGATTTTTAATTTTTTTTTTTTTTTTTTTACGGTTCATTTCATTAGCGATTTTATTGCTTAGTTTTTGTTGAACTAGGATTTTTTTTATTAATTCGTAAAAAGTTGTTTGGAGAAACTATTACATTCAATTTAATGCTTAAGCTTATAGTTTAAGAATATTATGATTAATTAATTTATTGCCAATTTTTCATCATCATTTTTGTTTTATCACATAGTTATTAAATTTAATGGGTAGTACCAGATTTAACTCTTTAAGAGCATTTTCTTATAGTAGAGAATTCGGCTTATTAACTATTCACCTTTCATATCAAATTGAGCAGTTATCAATAATTCATACCGTACGTTAATAATGTGTGTGAAAGTGTGAAAGTGTGAAGTGACATACGGCCAAGTATGGTGACCCATTCTCGGAATTTGTGCTCTGCATTTAACCCATCCAACGTGCACACACACAGCAGTGAACACACACACACACTGTGAACACACACCCGGAGCAGTGGGCAGCCATTTATGCTGCGGCGCCCGGGGATAATAATATTGTAATACCTAACATGAATCTATTGATTTAAGTTTTTAGTATTTTATTTCAATTCGTTTAGCTTGAGAATGTGTAAATGATACATATGCAAATACATTATACTCTTTTATACATTACATTTTTCCTTTACATTTATTTGTAAACTTTTTTTTTTTTTTTTTTTTAATTGGCTATTCTTTCTTGCATCTCAATTTAAAAACAGATTGGACTACTTTTAATGAGTGCATCCTTGAAAAATTGTATTATTAAAATTCCACAATTCTATATTAAATGATCTTAATTGGAGGAGGTGTGATTATTTGTTTCTCTAAAAATGCAATAGATGGCGCTAAACACTTACACAAATACTCCTTCATACAAATCATACATAGACTCTTACAGGAGTGTTTTCCAGACTTTATTTATTTATTTATTAACATTTAATTAGTTTTTTTATGTATTTACTTTACATATCGCAAAGAGGTCAGCGCCGGTAACTGCAAGATACATAGTGTATTCATGAATTCATTTTTGCATGAATGTTTTTCCAGGTCTCCTGATATGACGACAGACGAGCAGCCGCCGGCTCTGCCCCCAAAACAGTCCAGAAGAGACCCTCTGACCCACAACGGCAGATCCCAGTCTCAGCACGAGCTGGATGAGCACCTCAGCGAACTATACAATGTACCTGCGGCGTCAGGAAAGAGCATGGTGAGGAAAACCCTTTCTTACAAACGTAAACGCTACATGTGTTTGTTCATCTCTCATTCATCGTTTGATTCATTTTTGTTTTTTTCCACAGAATGGAGCCGTGCCTCATGATAATCTTGTTCTGATTAAAATGAGGCCGGATGAAAACGGACGATTTGGATTTAACGTTAAGGTGCGTTTTTGGTTATTAACTACAGTTGCACTTTTTGGAAGCTGAAATCGAATATCATAAATCATAGAAAATCTTCATGTTGTTTCTGTATCTAGAATTGTTTAGATGTAGCAGATGACATAAAATGCTAGTGTCTGCTATTTAACGCTAACTTTTAATGATATTTTAAAATTATTTGTAATTTTACTATAAAGTTAAAATTTTACTAAAGTTATCAAATACCAGTTATTATATGTAATATATATTTATGATTCTATATGTTTAACATAATATATAATAATTGTACAAATATAAATAACAATATTTCATATGTTTATATAAAATTATATATTTTAAAATGACAGAAACCTTACTGTATATTTATTAAATAAAAAACAATTAATTATAATAACAAAAAAGATAATACTTTCAGTTTGAGAATCTTTTATGTATTAAATTGTAATTAAAATGTACATAATGATGTACTTTCAGTTTTAAAATGTTATTTTTATATATATTATTAAAGAATTTATATATATATATATATAAATTCTTTAATAATATATATAAAAATAACATATTTTAAAACTGAAAGTACATCATATATATATATATATATATATATATATATATATATATAATATAATATAATATAATATAATATAATATAATATAATTTTTTGTTTTGTTTTTGCTACTAAAATGTATTTATTTAATTTTAAGTATGTATTAATTTATGTTAATATATCTGTTCTTCATCCACAGGGTGGCGCTGATCAGAGGATGCCCATCATAGTGTCACGTGTGGCTCCAGGAACTCCGGTAAGATCATGCATATCTCAGAGATCAGATGATGTGTGTTTTTATGTCAGGTGACACGAGTCTCATTAAAGTCACAAGGCGCTTCGGTAAACAGCAGCTCAGCCTGATGACTGATTCTTGATTTCATTACCTCAGACAAGAATATTGAAGTCTGAAAGATTTGAAATTCAGTTTGTTGTTTAAACAGACCGAATTAAATGTTGATTTTCGACTTCTCGCCGTGATTTATATGGCCCTCACCTATCATCTGACATATGACCTTTGACCTCTGTCAGGCTGATATGTGTATGCCGCGCCTCAACGAGGGTGACCAGGTGGTGCTGATTAATGGTCGTGATATCTCAGAGCACACTCATGATGACGTGGTTATGCTAATTAAGGCCAGCTGTGAGGACCAATCAGGAGAGCTCATCCTGCTCGTCAGGCCCAATGGTACGATCCGTCCAGACGGCGCTCCAAATATGAATTTTAGTAGTTTAATTTATATGTGAAATCTAAAATACACTCACTTTCTTTACTTCCTTTCCGTCAGCCATCTATGATGTGGACGAGGAGCAGGAGAAGTTGGATCTGGAGCCAGACTTCCAGTATATTCCGGAGACGTCTGGTCTGGAGATGAGCCACTCAGAGGCCGATAGTTTGAGATCCTCCATACAGCTGCTGAGAGATGGACTGTCCAGCGGTACTGTGGCTGCACAGTTTGATGTAAGTTAGACAACATATACTTATATATTAGGGCTGTCAAAGTTAACGCGTTAGCGCAAATTCATTTTAACAGCACTAATTTTATTAATGTGCAATTCTGTTTGACCTGTGGCCTAGCACATGGAGATGCACAGTGTTGCCAACTTGGCAACTTTGCAGACCCCTTTAGCGACTTTTTTTCCCCCTCTTCATTTACATTTACATTTACATTTACATTTACATTTAATCATTTAGCAGGCGCTTTTATCCAAAGCTTCAAAAAAGCGCCGCCTTTCTTCAAAAAAGCACCTAGTGGCAAATCTTTTGGGTTTGCCCAAACCTTATTTAGTTTCTGAGACACGCTGGTACTGTCGCACGAGCGCAAGGTCTTGCTGTCCCAGCGCGCACACACACACCTTTCTCTCGCTCTGTGCATCTGCTGTGTTCAGCAAACGGCGGAGATGAGCAGCGCTTTCAGTTAAACACAGATATTATGATGCTTCTCTAATTTTACATGCAAGTATAGCTGAAATCACAGCACAGCTGTTGTCATAATCTTATGTGTATTTGATTTCATCAGACAACAGCTCGATTATCAGGAATTTTGCACAGATTAACATCTTGGAAGGGAGAGCTGGTTATGTAGTCATAATGGGTCATGTTTCAGTCACTATTTCATATTTATTCCATTGTCTGACAACAGAAACAGTAAAATATATCAATGAGAATTTAGCTGCATCAAAATACAGTATGAGGCCACAGAGAGGCAAACAAATGTAATAATAAATGATAAATGTACATTTTGCATGTTCAGAAGTGAGCTGCCCTGTCATGTGAAAATGTAAACAGGTCTGTGTCAGTTTATTGCTCAGTGCAAAGAAAGAGAAGCAATGGGAACCTTCATGTGTCTAATAGACATGAACAAGTTCTTTGAAAAACTTCTATGACCTTTGAAACATGTCTGGTCTTCATGCTCTGTTGACTATGTTTTCAATGATAATAAACATACATTTGCATAAAGCATCCGCATTGTCCATGCCCATGTTGAGCAGAGTACTAAAAACTTGAAAAGTATTAATTTAAGGTACATTTAGAACAAATAAAAATGTGCGATTAAGTTGCGATTAATCACGAGTTAACTCATTACAATCATGCGATTTAATTGCGATTAAATATTTTAATTGATTGACAGCCCTACTAGCCTACATATGTATGTATGTGTGTGTGTGTGTGTGTGTGTATATATATTTGTGTGTCACACATCATTTTGATTTTCATTTTTGATTGTCTTTGCTATCTACAGTGCTGCTTGAAAGTTTGTGAAGTCGTTAAAGTAAACAGAGAACCCAATCAAACAAATGAGACAAACAAATATTTTCTTTGTCATTTATTTATTCAGGAAAAAGATTCAATATTGCATATCTGTGAGTGGCAAAAGTATATGAATCTCCTGGATTAGCAGTTAATTTAAAGGTGAAATTAGAGTTCATCTGTGCAGAGGTGTTTTCAGTCAGTGCAATGACTATCAAATGTCAGTATTTGACCTGTTTTATTAGGCCCTTTCGCACCGCAGGAACCTTTTCATAGTACCGGAACTAATTGTGGAACTACCCACTTTTTGCTGTGTTCGCACCGCGGGAACTAGGAACTGTTTTAGTTCCCGGAACTCGTTTGGAGGAACTAAATTAGCTCCTACTTCAGAGTAGGGTCTAAAACAGTTCCATAGGAACTATCGTGACGTACGTGTACGCTGATTGGCTAAACGCGTACGAAAACGCCCTCACCCGCCATGATTTAAAACACCGTGTAAACACATACTGTGTAAACATCGCATCAATTTATATTTTGCAAGAATGGAGAACAGCGATAGATGGACGGATGCTTAAGTGCAGGCACTTTTGAACATTTTGAACTCCTTTCTGATCTTTCAATCGCTTGACGTATAAGTTACGTCGACATTCCATGTCCATTATTGTGAACCCCGCGAGACAAAAACACAGCTCCGATCACAGCGTCCTCCATCCTCCTGTTGTTAACGTTGTTCTTCTTTGTTTTCGTTGTTGAACGCCACGCACAAATGACGTCGCTGTCGACCGGCCTACGTCACTTCCTAGTACCCGCTGTCGGTGCGAATGCGACCCTTTCAATGGTACTGGGAAATAGTTCGCGCAAAATCGTCCCAGTACTTTAGTACTGTACTTTTAGTTCTGGAACTAAAGCGGTGCGAAAGGGGCTATTCAGAGAACAGGGATCTATCAAAGTCTGATCATGTTTCTGGAGGCGATTCATGTCATGAACAAAGGAGATTACTGAGGACCTCGGAAAAAGAGTTGATGTTGCTCATCAGGCTAGAAAAGGTTACAAAACCATCTCTAAAGAGTTTGGACTCCACAAATCCACAGTCAGACAGATTGTGTACAAATGGAAGAAATTCAAGACCACTGTTACCTTCCCAAGAAGTGGTCGACCAACAAAGATCACTCCAAAGCAGAATGTGTAATAGTCTGCGAGGTTGCAAAAGTTCCCAGGGTAACTTCTAAGCAACTAAAGGCCTTTCTCACATTGGCTAATGTTAATGTTCATGAGCCAACTATCAGGAGAACACTGAGCAACCATGGTGTGCATGACCGAGCTGCAAGAAGAAAGCCACTGTTCTCCAAAAAAGCTTTTCCAAAATTGCTTGCTAAAGATCATGTGGACAAGCCAGAGGACTGTTGGAGAAAGGTTTAATGGATGGATGAAACCAAAATAGAACTTATTGGTTTAAATGAGAAGCTATTGTGTTCGGAGAAAAGAACACACTGCGTTCCAGCTTAAGAACCTTACCTCATCTGTGAAACATGGTGGTGGTAGCATCATGGCTTGGACCTGTTTTGCTGCATCTTGGCCAGGACATCTTGCCATCATTGATGGAACAATTAATTCTGAATTATACCAGCAAATTCTAAAGGAAAACATCAGGACATCTGTTTAAGAACAGAGTCTCAAGAGAACGTGGGTCATGCAGCAAGACAACAACCCCAAGCACACAAGTCGTTTTACCAAAGAATGTTTAAAGATGAACAAAGTTAATGTTTTGGAATGGCTGAGTCAAAGTCCAGATCTTAATCCAATTAAAATGTTGTGGAAGGACCTAAGCAAGCAGTTCATAGGAGGAAACCCACCAGCATCACAGAGTTTAAGTGCTTCTGCACTAAGGAATGGGCTAAAACTCCTGCATGTTACTGTGCAGGACTGATCAGCATTTACAAGAAACTTTACCACTGGATTATTTTTCTCAATAAATAAATGACAAAGAAAATATTTTTCTCTCACTTGTTTGATTCGGTTCTCTTTGTCTACTTTCAGAACTTGACATGTTTTGGGTCATATTTATGCAGAAAATTCTAAAGGGTTCGCAAACTTTCAAGCAGCACTGTACATCTAGAAATCCTACATTGCACTGGGTTGTCGTCTGCATTACATTTTAGTTACATAATTTCCTGTTGCACATTTCAGGCTGTCTCAATTACTTCCTGTTTGCCGAGCTTGCTGTTTTAATGTCATGAACTTGTAGTAATCACAAGCTTAATTTAGCCTGTTTATTAACAATCATAATGAAAATAATTATGAAATTGAAACATGCTAATATTGCACAGTAACACACAGTAAACCAGATCAAGTAAAAGTTGTTGTTTATGTTTAAATCTTGGGTAGAAATTGAATTTTGTTCGCTAAAATATTTACTTTTTTTACAGCAACTGTACAGGAAGCGTCCTGGGATGTCCATGTCATGTGCCAGATTGCCGCAAAATGTCTCCAAAAACCGCTATCGGGACATTTCTCCATGTGAGTACACACAGCTTGTGTTTGTGTTGGACTCAGAAATGTTGTCATGATTAGCTGAACGTTCATACCCGTTTATTTTGTGACAGATGACACCACTCGAGTTGTGTTGAAGGGGACTGACGATTATATCAATGCAAATTTCATTAATGTGAGCATTCATCATTGATTATGATTATTTAAAAGTTATTTTGTCAATGTTTTGTTCTTAGAAAACTGTCATCTGTATATATTTGTGTGTTTTCAGATGGAAATCCCAGGTAAAGGTGAAGTAAAGCGGTATATCGCCTGTCAAGGGCCTCTTCCTGGGACCTGCTCTGACTTTTGGCAGATGGTGTGGGAACAGAGCGCCACCCTAGTGGTCATGCTCACGACACAAGTTGAACGTGGCAGGGTATGAAGATATTTCTTAAAACTTTCATTAAATAGAAATGATTTACAGACATAAATGTAGGGGTGTGAACCTACACTGGTCTCACGGTTCATATATATATTTTTTTTTTCTTTTTTTTTTTTTATATATATATATATATTTCAAATGGTCAACATCAGCAATTAGTGATTTTAAAATGTAAAAAAATGTGTTATATATCTCACACACACACACACACACACACACACACACACACACACACACAGTATCTCACAGAAGTGAGTACACCCCTCACATTTTTGTAAATATTTTATTATATCTTTTTATGTGACAACACTGAAGAAATGACACTTTGCTACAATGTAAAGTAGTGAGTGTACAGCTTGTATAACAGTGTAAATTTACTGTCCCCTCAAAATAACTCAACACACAGCCATTAATGTCTAAACTGCTGGCCACAAAAGTGAGTACACCCCTAAGTGAAAATGCCCAAATTGAGCCCAATTAGTCATTTTCTCTCCCCGGTGTCATGTGACTCGTTAGTGTTACAAGGTCTCAGGTGTGAATGGGGAGCAGGTGTGTTAAATTTGGTGTTATCCTCTCACTCTCTCATACTGGTCGCTGGAAGTTCAACATGGCACCTCATGGCACAGAACTCTCTGAGGATCTGAAAAAAAAGAATTGTTTCTCTACATAAAGATGGCGTAGGCTGTAAGAAGATTGCTAAGACCCTGAAACTGAGCTGCAGCACGATGGCCAAGACCATACAGCGGTTTAACAGGACAGGTTCCACTCAGAGCAGGCCTCGCCATGGTCGACCAAAGAAGTTGAGTGCACGTGCTCAGCGTCATATCCAGAGGTTGTGTTTGGGAAATAGACTTTTGTGGCCAGTGGTTTAGACATTAATGGCTGTGTGTTGTTATTTTGAGGGGACAGCAAATTTACACTGTTATACAAGCTGTACACTCACTACTTTACATTGTAGCAAAGTGTCATTTCTTCAGTGTTGTCACATGAAAAGATATAATAAAATATTTACAAAAATGTGAGGGGTGTACTCACTTCTGTGAGATACTGTGTATATGCATATATTGCCAATTTAATACATTTAGTAAATTGCAAAATGTCATGAATGAATTTAATAAGTTACAAATAAATGACATCCTTGGTCATACATATGTGTCAGATTCATTGCTTTGTTGTTCTTTTTTTATTTAAATACCTTTAATAATTTGATCTAATTATATTATTTGTTACTATAATCAAAATGTAAAAATTTATAAACAGCTTTTCCTTTCTGCTAATATAACCATGACCTTGAGGACGGGGCCTAAATATTAACCAATGAATTTTTGGCTTAGTGTGCTCCAAAGTCAAACAATCCAATCAAATCCTGACAGATAAATCAAGTTACCGCCCCCCCAACATAACTTGTCCTGTAATATTAACACACATATAACATCACTTTATGGAAGTTAAAAACTTTTTGCTTTGCTTTTGTCCTCCACATGGTTGTGTTCTGAATTCTATCAGTGATTTTGCCAAGATATGATATGATATATCTTGACATTTTCTGTTTTAGGTAAAATGTCATCAATACTGGCCAAATGTTTCGGCAAGTGGCACCTATGGAGGCTTTCAGGTTACATGTGTGTCAGAGGAAGGGAACTCAGCATACCTGCTCAGAGATTTGACGCTTGCACACTTGGAGGTGACGTATATCTTTGAATGTTTCTTATTTTTAGTGTAAATAGATTTCTGTGCTAATATCGGTTTGGATTTTTCTTCAGAGTAAAGAAGAAAGGCAGATTTGTCAGATGCAATACTTGGCATGGCCCGATCACGGCGTTCCAGACGATTCGTCGGACTTCTTGAACTTTGTCAGTCAAGTACGCAGCAAAAGAGCGGACACACCAGAACCTGTAGTGGTTCATTGCAGGTCAGGCCTAAAAAATGTCCCGACAGTATCCACAATCAACATCATAAAAAAACACCATAATGGTGAACAAAATGTTTATTAACTCCACCCATTTTTCTTCCAGCGCTGGGATTGGTCGCACCGGGGTGCTTATCACCATGGAGACAGCGATGTGTTTGATAGAAAATGGTCAGTCAGTGTATCCTTTAGACATCGTCAGAACCATGAGAGACCAGCGTGCCATGATGATCCAGACTCCTGTGAGTAGTCTAGTCCACATTGCAGCTCTTTCTGGCCAAGAACCGCCCACTTAGACAGGAAGAGACTGTTTGATTGACAAGTAATGTTGAGTTTAGTGTAGATACACATTTATCGCAAAAGCATTTTCTAGAAAACAATTTATAGCAGTGGATTAATAGAGACAGACTCTAAAAATTGCGTCAAACCAGTTAATCGAATTGCTTCGAATTGATCCGCTACCGTTTTGTCACGTTCATATGTGCATTTATAGCAAATGCTTTTTTTCCCAAAGCAATTTGTAGTTCTATCATGAGCTACAGGAACAATTTAGTTAACTTGCTATTAAGTATTTCAAAAATCTATTAAGTATCTCAAAATATCTAAGATTCGATGCTATAAACTGCCAATTTTGGTTAATCCAACGACTAGTTCTTTCATGTTGGAAAACAGACTTTCAAAGATTGCGTAAAAGCAAATCTTATTGCATTTGTGCGTAAATACAGTTTTGTTTATTCATTAAACATCTGAGTCACTTGATATCCATTTTGTTTGTTTTCAGAGCCAGTACCGTTTTGTCTGCGAAGCAATTCTGAAAGTTTACGATGAGGAGATCGTAAAGCCGTTCGAGACTGAGCCTCCAGTCGAAAAGGAAGAATGAACACCGTCCTTCAATGTTTCTGAGGTTCTTCTGTGATTTACAACTACTGCCAGTGAGATCTGCGCTCAGCTCGCTGTCGCCCCCTGCTGAAAGGCAGCGGACAAGACTGCCTGCAAGCTAGAATACAGACGAAAAAGCACTATTGCACTTTACAGCGACAAACAATGACTTAAGGGGATTTTTTTTTTTTATTTAAAAAACAAAACAAAACAAAGCATCAGGTTACTGATGAGTAGGTACTGTTAATAATGTTAATTATTTGGGTTAGAGAAAGAAATTTGCTTTTGCTTTTGTGCCAAAAGCTGAAATGAGCCACAGTCCATGTCAGAATTAACTCTTGCAACTAACGACAGCACGTTTTATGTTTTATTTATTTGTTTTGGGGGATTTTTAACAGTGAACTTGAAAGCAACAGGTGCTCTGCCCATTCTCTTCCCTTTTCCCGACTGTGACTGTAACTGTTTTAACAATTATGTTTGAAACATAAGTTAAAATCGTTAACAAACTTTTTTTTAAATTGTCGAACAAAAACAAAGCTTTTAACGTTACACATTTAATTAGTTTTTACCCTGGCGCTTTAAAGATAGTCTTTCGTAAAGTACTTAGACTTTCGTAAAGTACTTTCGTTACTTGATAAAGTTTCCATGGTAATGTTACAGTTCTCTCTAAATTTAGCTAAATTAACAGGCTACCAGCTGAGTTGAAAATGAGCCATGGGAAAGATGTTTCTTGCTGCCAAATTTCACAGCTGTTTGCCTCTAAAACCGATTGGTGTGTCGCTTTGGCTAATCGCTATTTATTGCAAGGCTACGTGTAGTACGTAACGGCTGGCGTTTGTATCGTTAAATATGCATCAGGCAGCTGTTCTTCTTTCAGATCCATGTTTGCCGGATCTTTGAAGCATTTTATTTAGAAAATAAAGCTGTGAATTTCACATTAGCTTCGTTGGCAGAAACTGGATACTCAATTGATAAGTATGGGCGCAAATTAAATGTTTAATGTATGATTTAGTCTAGCGTTCTCTCTGGTTAGCGTAAAGATCATCACATATTCACAATTGCCAATTTTCTTCCATGTTTACAATCAAATTTTCAAAACTTCTACTGTAAGAACCCGATTACCTTCAGATTTTAGTTGTTCATCTTGTATGAATAGTTTTGTGTTTTTTGTTGAGAAAAAGTATCTGCTCCACTCTCTGAAGAAACCGGTTTAAATTCTTCTTATGATTGGTTATGCTTATCCATATCTCCTCTTCTCTAACTACTTACCTGTTAGCAATTACCTGCAATATACTAGAAAGGTGGTCATAGTTCATTTAGTTCTTGCTTTGACTTGCTATGAGATGATGGCATTTACAGAACTCATTGGCCGCTTTAATGTTTTATTCACCGCAAGTGCAAAATTTAACGATCAATAAATTTAACGCATTTTAAGTTTTAGGTTATGATTTTTCTGCATTTTGAAAAGAAAAGATACGTAAGAATTATGGAGCAAAATGTTTTTAATATTAGACACCGGACCATCGTAATTGTTTGCGAATGTTTTTATGAACATTTCCCCCATGCAATTTTTTGCGGTGCCATTGCGCAAACGATTTGGCATTAAGGACCAATCCCGCCCACCGTTTTGAATGTGAGCCGATTTTGCTTCAGTGTACATCGTTATAGCGCAGCAGCTAGAAATTTACTACCGACGTTGCGTCGGAAGTGGTGGTATTTTTGTATTTAACAAAAAACGAATGAAAAAAGGACAGCACTTTGCAACTGACTGTGGTAGTCAGCTGTGCTACTGTAGAATTTATACTGTAATTGTGTGATGGGGAAAAATATGCTGTTTAATTATTTATGTTGAACATTTTGTCAAATACGGACACCTGTGGGGGTGGGGGGGGCTCTTAACTACATAGTGTCATATGTGAAATACTTGTAAATACAATGTTATATATTAAAAGTGTTCTGAAAAGATAATGGTGGTTATTTTTGTTTTAGTATGTTTTTAAAATGTCAAAAGTATAGCGGAAATTGTATGTTATGTTTGTATATCTCCCAGTTGTGTTTGTGTGTTTGTATGTCTGTGAGAGAGCGAGTACGTCTTTTGTATAGACTGTTTTGTTTCTTACTGGCGTACCTTTTGAAATTGTGCTTAAATAAGCTGACTCTTTCTTTTGGCGCTTGTGACACACGTCAAATCAAATATAATACAGCTGAAACTTCTATTTTCAGTGTTGTTTTTGATAAATATCGACCTGCTACTCATACAGGAATGAAAGAACAAACACTTTTAATTTCGCAGCTTGTCTTTTTATTTTTCTTGGCATTTCACATGAGATGTTGAACAGGGATAATTTAATCAGCTGTACTGAGGCTGAAAATTCATGCCGGATTTATGGATCTCATTGCTGTTGTTTTTACTTCTTCATGACCTCGACGTCAACATCCTCTGTTCGAGAAACGACCTTTCCATCAACCACCTCTTCGATTACTGTGCGAACACGCTTGGTCACCACAGGTTCGGCTGGAGAGGAAAATTTGTAATTTATACAAATATATAATTGTATTTCAATGTAAATTGATTCATGAAGTATTTTAGTTTAGTATATAATTTAATATGTACGATAAAAAAAAATTGTTTCCCTAAAAAATTAACACTTTAAAAACACTTACGCTTGGGAGGAGGAGGAGCTACAACCTCTACAAATTTTATTGTCTGTCTCCTGTAAGAAAAAATACAATTTAAATATCTTACAACTTTTGCGATTTTTATAAAGACAATTTGATGTTCGGTTGTTTATTTGTGAAAACTTACTGCATGTCCTCTCCATCCAGAAGTCTCCTGTACTCCGCGATCTCCAACTCTAGTCTAGTCTTGATGTCCAGGAGCAGTTTGTAGTCACTGCCCTGTCTTTCGATGTCAATGCGCATCTGAGAAAGCTCCGCCTCCAGACTGTTAATGACGCCCTGCAAATGGCTGAGCTGCATGCTGTACCGTGACTCTGTCTCTCCCAGTGTGCCTTCCAGTGCTGCTTTCTGTCAATTCATAAAGCATAGAAAAACGGTGAGCGTGTGTAATAAACTGTATAAGTGGCTCCCTCTATAGGCAGCTATTGCAAAATGTCTTTTTTTCAACATTATTGATCAAAGCTAGTAGAAACTTGAGCACAAAATAATAATTAGGGGTGTGGCTATGCATGTTGGATGAAATATATCTCCCCCTAGTGGTTGTGGAAATGTTTTTAACATTAAATTAAAGCTAGTATGAATTGTAAAGAGAAAGAAAGACTTTTACCAAGCTGAGCTGTGACTGTAGTTCGATCTCCAGGCTCTGAAGCGTCCTCCTGAGCTCGCTGACTTCATTGCGGGACATTGTGACGTCTTCTTGTCTGGTGGTTACCTGCTTGTTCAGTTCGTCGAACTGCGGAGACAGAGATTTGAGGTCAATATCTGGATGATTGTGTATGTTTTAGCCATCGAGAATAAGAACAAACACTTACTTTGCCCTTGTACCAGGTCTCCATATCTCTGCGGTTCTTTTCGATGACACCCTCATACTGGTGTCGGATCTCCTCCATGATGCGGGCCATGTCTTGCTGAGGTGCGGCGTCAACCTCTACGTTTACGCTGCTGGAGGACATTTGAGCACGAAGAGCTGCGAGTTCCTACAGAACAATGATATAGCTGTTAGCTTACGTACCTTTTCGTACATTACACATTTTTCGAAGAATGGTTTGTTCTGAAAAGTGGAAATTGATATTGTAGGAGATGGACGTGCTTGATCTTCGACTTGCAAAATTTTACAAAATAGTTGCAAATTGCTCCCTCTGGATGCAGCTAGCAGGAAACGTCTTTTTTAACATTCATAATAAGAGTAATAATTATGGGTCTGGCTATGCAGTTTCGATCAAACAAAGCTCCCACTAGTGGTAGAGGAAAGTATTACAATTTTACATGAACTTGTGCACAAAATTCCCAAATGTATGGATTCCTATTGGAGTGGTAAATGTGACCGCACCTTAAAGCTTTGAACTCCAGTTCTCCAAGTAACATTTAATTACAGGACTAGCATTTCTAATAGTGCCTAATTTTTAAAATCACACTTGATTGGAGAAAATTATTGGTTTGGTGGATTATTTGGTAATGATCTTGCTTCATTGCACCAGGTTTGCCCTGCCTGGAGGCCCATAAAACGTTTTTGATCTCACCTCTGCATGGTTCTTCTTCAGGTAGACAAGCTCTTCCTTCAGACCCTCAATCTGCATCTCAAGGTCTGAGCGAGTCATGGTGAGTTCATCCAGAACCTTTCTCAGACCGGCGATATCAGCCTCCACGGACTGACGCAGGGCCAACTCATTCTCGTACCTGAAGCCACCAAGAATAACAATGGTTAGGTTGAGAAGCTAGAAGTGTTAAAATGTGAGGTGTGACATTTACAAGCTCATAAAATGTGGGGAAACCCTTGCTCGGAATGAAAGATTGGTTTACCGGTCTAGACTGGTTTAAGCTGTTTTTTTACTTAATTATTAGAATGGAGTGTGATATTAAAGTTATATAATCTTCATGATAAGAGGTTTTAAATGAGAGAATAAGAAGGTAAAGGTTTTTGTTGTACTAACTTGACTCTGAAGTCCTCGGCTGCCAGTTTGGCGTTGTCAATCTGAAGGATGATTCTAGCATTGTCCAGGCTGGCGACGGCAATCTGAAGACAAACAGATAAAAAATTGAGACTCCCTTACAGTTTATGAAAGTAAACCAAACATTTTGAAATGGCACAAACCTCTCAGACCTTTACATTTATTTATATATATATATATAGTTTTTTTACATGTTCTAAAGCATGTCTGTATAGATAATTACTTCTTATTTATTAGTTTTATTTAGTTGTAGCTACCTTATCACTTAAACTTGCTTTATGTCAGCTAGTTGCCAAGATAACATTTCTAGTCTTCACTTCTAGTTTAGATTTTTTTATTATTTTTTTTTAATATAACAACCCTGGTGACATTATTATCCACAACAGACATGCAGACTACAGGGATTGATCATCTTTTATTTTTATATTTTAGTTTTATTAATTTACTGTTTTACTCAAAATATAATGATTATAGTACTGCGGTCATAGGTAGTGTAGCTTACTTTTCATTGAAATATTTTCCATTTACAGCTTTGTAATGTAAAATTACTCACTTTTTTGCGCAGATCTTCAATGGTGACATAATAGTGGCTGTAGTCTCTGGAAACAGGGGTTCTCTTCTCGTACCACTCTCGGATCTGGCGCTCCAGTTGCGCGTTGGCTTTCTCCAGAGAGCGCACCTTCTCCAGGTAAGTCGCCAGACGGTCGTTGAGGTTCTGCATGGTGGACTTCTCGTTAAAAGCCACACCGAAGCCATTGTCACCGCCGCCGAGCGCGCTGGCCAGGTCGAAACCGCCCTTGCTACTCTGTCCGTAAGAGACGCGCACGCTGGAGCCCCCTGCACCTGCGTAGACACTTGGCGCATGACCGACGGCGATGCGCCTGGAGTATCCACCGCTGAGCGAGAGCGAGGTGAAGGGACGAGAGCTGGAGCTAGACAAGCTCTTGCGTGAAAAAGACTGGGTAACCTGAGTCATGGTTTCCGTTCCTGTTGCCTTTGCGCTTTGATGGAAAACCTGACAGCTGCTTAATGGTTTTGGAGAGCCAAGGATCTTTTTATACAGTTTGACCTAGGGGTGTGGTTATTTCAGCTTATTTATGGTAATGATTATCGGAAAAGCATCAGGTGTGTCCAGGGTGCGTCTGTAAAATGGTCCCAGGACGAAGCCCTGAGGCACGCCTAACCTGATCCACACGATTTTATGAATAAACATTAATTCTAGGTTAATTCCCCAGAATTTAGGGTTTGATGCGTCAGGATAGATATAACAAAAGAGCACCACTTTATAACGTTTGCTAACAATAACAGCCATTTATTTAACATTACATAAAGCTAAAAAGGTCAGTAGTTCATAATGTCAAATGTATTACTTTATACAATTCATGTACTGCGGTGTGACATGCCATAATTCATCTGAAAGTATTTTAAAAAAACAAAAACAATTTTTTTTAGCATTTTAATGTGTGCCGCCTTTATAACCACACACACCATTAAGACTAAATACAATACTTGTAGTTGATTTCAAATGTAAAAAAAATTTGAAAACTGAAACTGTCATTTTTACCAATTATTCTACCATTTTCATGCATGTGCATGCTATTTTTGTATAATAGCCTATATGAAATATATTATAATGCAATATATAAAAATATAACGTATAGCAATCTATTAAATTAAATATATATATAAAAAGTGCTTATTTTAGGTGTTATTTATTCGAAAAGAAACGATTTTAAATATGTATTACTTTCATATTTATTAAAACAGACCTAAAATAAGCAATTAAAAAATAAAATATAACATTAAATGAATTTGCGTTGTCAAGCTTCATTAAAATGTAGTAGTTGCATTTTTAAATGAAAGTTGTTATGAAGTGTTTCCCTTTCACCTGTGCAGTGACCGTGACTATGACTGTATCTGATAAGGTTATTGCCCTGTTCGGTATGTGCTGAATGAGTACTAAAAGTCAGAAGTTCACTGTCAGTCCACACCCTCGATGATTAGATGTGAACGTATATGATGAATATAAGCCCGATTTAACTGATTTAAATACAATAAAACAAGCTATACTTTAGTCACCGATCATATGATGTTGATGCAACACCACTATTGCACCATAAAACGGATGCTCTTTTAATCCAGCTCCAAATGAAAGTTTTAAAGGAAAATGTGACTCAGGTAATGATTCAGATGTGGGGGAAAAAGAGCTCACGCAAGGTTTTTGGCCGTGACAATGTGAATTTTTACTTTTCCCCAGTCATTTAGCATCATTATCAACCTATTCTAGTGAAGTACACTTTAACCAGCCCAAAGGCATATGTAATTACAATGTTTTCAAGTCGTATATCTGTGATTATATGTCCCAGACACACCGTACAAAGGTGAGGTACAATTACACACGTACAAGATCATGTTCCTTATGATCCTTGGGCATAATTGATATTGTCTTTCACCTTTCCCATTGTCATTCCTCTCTCACTTTCGTAGCTGTCGCTTAATGCCCTCATTCGCAGTTCTTTTCTCAAACCCTAATGAGGGAGTGTCTCATTCTCCGCGTTATCTTTCCACTCCCGCTCGCATAGCTCGCCTCATCCAGACCGAGTCCAGAGCTCGTCTCTGAGGCGGATGGCGGTGTCTGGCGTGCAGGTTTCGGCCCGCGCCTTCACTCTCTCCCCTCTCACACACTTTCCGTCACCACTTCCGTGCATCTTCACTCCCTCGGAGTCATGACTTTTTGAAACCTCTTTTGTTTGTCTACAGCATATATGTATGTATATATATGTATGTGTGTGTGTGTGTGTGTGTGTGTGTTGAGGCAGGTTGAAAAAAAAATACAAAAAGCATCCCCTTTAGATTAATAATGTTGTGTATTATTTAAAATTTATCGTGCAAATTAAATGTTAAAATTATCTACTTATGATAATTCACGAACTAAACGGCGATTGGCCGATCAGAACTTGGTGCTGTAACAAGCAGCGCACAAGCTGAAGCAAGTTTCCATCATTTTTCGCGCAAAATGGTTCAAGCGCAACTTTTAAAGTTCTTAAGAAGACAACAGAAGGTATGACTTTTCCTTGATTAGAATTTAAAGACATTTCCCTGACGTCATTGTGCTGTATGTGCTGTACTTCAAATGTCTACTACTCAATATATATATATGTATGTATATAGCCTATGTATGTAGCGTAGCCTATGTATATTTTGTACATACTACTTAGGAGTAATAGGCTATGTGTCATGTCAAGGGTTGAAATGGATATACCCTTATGAAAATTAACCATGGTTTTACCACAAATAAAGCCAAAAAACATATAATGCATATCTTATTAAACACTTGTTTTGCTGCTGATTATTTATATTTCAGTAAAGTAAATGTTATTTTAGTAATATTAGTTTGGCGGTGAAACTCATCATTGCTAGTTGAGCTAATGACAGTTTACCATAAATCATCTGACTCATTTAATTTTTTTTTTTTTTTTATATTACCATCTGAGAAATTTTACCCCACAGATATTTTATTTTATTTTTTATTTGCATTTTATTTTAGTCACTGGCACAGTTTTTCATTAATCATCATTAATAATCTAAAATCACATTTTACCCCACAGTTATTTTATTTTATTTCATTTTATTTGACTTCACTTTAGTCACTGGTACAGTTTACCATGAATCATCTGACACACTTCACACCACAAATATTTATTTTATTTTATTTATTTTATTTTAGCCACTGGCACAGTTTGCCATGAAGCATCTGACACACTGTACCCCACAGCTATTTTATATTAAATAAAATATTAATTAAATAAATAATTAGTTACTAAATAATGAACTGATAATTAATAATTTAATATGAATGAATAATAATTGACTTATCAATATGTATAGTATATTGATACTGTATCTAATACATAATTTTGCTTTGACAAAATTTGTTCAACCTGCCATTTACAAAATGCACTTTTGCCTGCAAAATTGTTTTCAGTACGCTCGTGCACCTCTGAATCACCAAAAATACAGCGTTGTGTGAGGATAAATGATTCCCACTGACACATCTTGCTTCAATCTCATACAATACTTCATCGTTCATGTATAAAAGTGTTTGTTTTTGTCTTTAGTGTTGGTCCTCAGACTAAAGAATGACCTTTGAATGAAATCCTTGCAGTATCCAGGCGTAAAGGCGATACTGGGCCATGGTTTCCTGTAGGTAAGATAAAACAGTCAGGGCAAATGTGTACCAAAACAACAAAATCTTGCGTCAGTAGTCAGACTGAGTTGCTTTTTTAGTGCAAGCGTAAACACTGAATCAGTTTACTATAAATAATAGATTTAAGTGCAGTTCACTCTGTGTGAAACACTCATCAGCATTTGTGAAAGGATTTACACGTGATTTTCTCTCGCGTGCTGCTACCTGTCGGCTTACGTCCAAACTATTAACCCTAAATGTTTACACAGCAAAGGTCATTGTGGCTTAAAGGTCAACATAACGCCTCGGTAAGCCAAAAACCAACGGTTCATTCCGCCACACGAACCAGTTGGACGAGTCTACAGTAAGTGTCGTTTGAGTTATGCGCCCATCCTTGTTTTGGTTTTAATCATCAAAGGCACTCCTCAACTTAATTATTTTCTGAGACTCGCAGTCTCTTTTCTTACCCGAGGCGACTGCCAACCAGTGTCAAAGCAAATTAAAGACTTATTTTGTGAAGGGTTTCACTTCAAAACGTAACTTAAACCCTTTACATGCACGAGTTTTATTAATACCTGTGTTCTGGGCTCTCAGGTGACACTGCATTGTGGTTGAAGCTTGCAGTTGTTTTTGCTGAAAAGAACCAGTTTTCTTTGTCGTTTTTCATTTTAATTACTTTAAATGCTGACGTAATAGTGTGAATTGTCATAAAGGTTTATGTATGATTTACGCAAATCTTTAATTACCAATATAATTATGGTGAGATCATCATTCACTATGACAAACAGTCAAATAAATCTTAATAAGTTTACTTTTCATCCTGCGGTCAGTTGGTTAATTTTCTTTGTAATTGATGATGTCTCCTTTTCAGATGAATTTACTTTTTCTGGATTGACATTTATCAATTCATCCTTGTGTGTGTGTTGTATATACATTGTGTGTGTATTTGTGTGTATATAATTTAGTGCAGTCAAACGATTAATCACATCCAAAATAAAAGTTTTTGTTTACATAACATGAGTGTGTACTGTGCATATTTATTATGAATATATAAATACAAACACATGCGTGTATATATTTAAGAAAAATATGTTATGTTTATATATTAAATATATTTATATATAATATAAAATATAATAATATAAATATATAACTGTATATACATGTAATTATTTTCAAAATATATACTGAATGTATGTGTATGTGTATTTATATATACATAATAAACAAACACAGTACGCATACATATATTATGTAAACAAAAAAACTTTTATTTTGGATGCAATTAATCGTTTTACAGCACTAATATAATCACAATAATATACAAGTTTTTGTATATTCATTATCTAATAAATTTTATATATATATATATATATATATATATATATATATATATATATGCAATAAGCTAGAATATAATTTAAATATAATATAAATAATAAAATATATATTATAATAAAATAATATATAATTATATAAATAAATGACATATGTATAAATAATGACTTAAGTATAAACAATAGATTTAGCTAAAATTGTTTTTAGCAAATGTTTAATTAATAACAAAAAATATTAAGCTAAATTATTAAAATTATCTGATAAAGTAATATACGTGTGTGTGTGTGTGTGTGTGTGTGTGTGTGTGTGTAGATATAAAGTATATATTTTTAATTATTACAATATATATATATTAATTATAAAATATTTTATAACCAAATTATATATAAATTACAACACACAAACACAATGTACTGTATTTATTTTGAATAAGTTATATGTATTTTAAATAAAAATACATGTTTTAATATAAATTACATGCATAAATACATAATCACATTATATTATATGTATCTCATGTAAATGCTTTTATTTGATGGTCATTCGTATGGACTCTAACATCCTCTGTCTCTGTTTGAGTACGCATGTATTTTTTGTTAAATCTGTCTTTTGATGTGGCTGTTGTGATATTGCTGTTTCTTCTGATCATCTCTGGTGTGGTTAGTGCGGTTCCATGCAGTCACATTGTCCGATAATGAAGCAGACGAACGACATGATGTTGCATGTTTGCGGAACAATGTGGCTTTTTCAGGGGAGACAGTTGTATTTGTTTTGACTGATGTTTCGTCAAAGATAGTTGGGTGACTTTGCTGGAGTCATTAACGGCAAAAGACCGTTTGACAGTTTGTCTCTCGGTTACATTTTTGCCTTTTTTGTTCGGATAATCCTCTTTGAGTGTTTGTTTATCTTGCCACACAATTCTGGAGTAATTGAAGCATCTCTCTTTGAATGACCTCTTCATGAGCTCCTAAAAGATCAAGTGAAGTGTAAAATTAAACCACTTTAGTTGCTCGACTAGTTTTTGCTCCAAATTTTAAGTTGGAAAATCAAACTGCAACCATAACAAAATCATTTATCAGACCTACCAGTTGAATGCTAATGTTAACAGCTAACTTTCATCTGGATTTATAGAAAAGGCTAACCAGTTATGTTAACGGACAGCTTTCTGCAAACATTTTCCTTGATCAGAACAGATTCACCAGTTGAAAGCTAATGCTAATGGCTAGCTTTTCCCAAACATTATAGACATCCTTGATCGGAACATTTGTACCTGTTGGATGCTAATGTTAACTGCTGGCTTTCTCCAGGCATTACAAAACTTCTTCACCAGAACAGACTGGTTGAAAGCTAATGTTAGCCTAAAGGCTAACTTTCTTCAGGTACTACAGACCATAGATATGCCTCATTAGCGACTGTTTCTATGAGCTGCAATATGTAAGCCAGCCGCCATTTTTGGAACGGCCTGCAAACCCAGCGCAAGTTGACTTTGTGCGTCTACAACAGCAAGTTATACGCATGTATATCTCTGAATATTCATTGATTATTATGGTGAATATTATGGAATTATTGAATTCCAAAATGGCGGACGCGTCAACGTATCTGGAGCGGTCGAATAGGGCATATCTATGCTACAGACCCCCCAAATTAAACAAACTTCTGCTTGGTAACAGACCTCCTTGATTAAAGGTACTCACCAGTTGAATGCTAATGATAATAACTTTCTCTAGATTTTACTGACCTTAATTGAAACAAATTCAACAGTTGAATGCTGCTAGTGGTTATTTTTTTACTGACATTACAGACCCACCAGTTTAATGCTAATGTTGACATTCTCTAGATACTGACCTCCTTGATCTGAACCGGTCTTACATGTTTAACGCTAATTTAACTCAATTCTAATGCTATATTAATCTAATGCTAGCTAGATTTCTCCAGATATTACAGACCTTCTTGTTTAAAATAGACTCACCAGTTGAATGCTAACGCTAACAGCTTACTTTCTCCAGGTGTTATTGACCTCCTTAATCAGAATAGACCCAAAGTTTGAAAATTACTGGTGTTAGCTAGCCTGCTAATCTTTGCAGTGAAGGTGTAACATGCCATTGTAAGACCCAATTACCTACAGTAATTTTCGTTAATATGTTTCTCACGATCTGATATGTTATGTAAATCAGCTGTTGTTGTTTCCTCATTGTTTGCTTGAGCCGCGGCGACACAGCTATGTAGAGTATCCATGGTATCCAGGTGACATGCCTGTGCATTGTAGCGTCGCATACCTAGCGTGGTTATACTTTTAACGCACAGGTGTGTCAAGGTGGGGCTTCCACTTTTCTTTCTGCACACACTTGACGATAAGACGTATGATTATGTTTTGTAGAGATGAAGACATTAAATTCACGCAACTATACATATGTACAATAAGTGGCAGGTTAGCGCATGTTCTGGAGAGATCAGTCATGGAAAAGTAAATTAATCATAACTACCATAACCACAATGGAAAGTAATTCGTTTCAAAAGACAGTTAGAATAACACCCTGCACCTATATAACTCTTTCCATCCACCTTTGTTTATGATTAGATTTACTTTCTCATATGACTAAGTCCAGCTCAGCTAATTGAAGCTCTTCTCAACAAGTTGTTTAAAACAGTGCAGAAGTTGGATTATCTTAACAATTTCTTTGTTATTGACATAGACACAATGGTGATAGATTAATGCTGAAAGTACCAGCATTTCCCATTAGTTTACACCCAAGATGATGTTGGTTTAGCACTTCAAATGATACGATTGCGAAGAAGACCAAACAAA
Source organism: Acrossocheilus fasciatus (assembly GCA_036784905.1). NCBI lineage: Eukaryota > Metazoa > Chordata > Actinopteri > Cypriniformes > Cyprinidae > Acrossocheilus > Acrossocheilus fasciatus. Next base: position 13,155,682 of record CM071959.1, on the reverse strand, counting down.
ATGTCTCGGTGCAAAGCTGTGGATTCTTTGAAAGCCTCTAACCGAGACATCCATGTGTCAACAAACACGATGACACAGACATACCGTGTCTGCAGAAGAGTTTAAACTGAATTATAGCCCATAATTATTGTCTCAAGTATAATAAATGGAGCTGACTTGACATGGGGAGTTGACATGCTTTTTTAAAATGATTTATATGAATAAGATTAACAACTATATTTTTTGTGTGAAGATATTATGAATATTTTTTTTAAAATATGTAATGTATATTATTTTATAAAACTTTCAAATAGATGGCATGTATATGCGTATATATATATTTATATATATATATATTTATATATATATATATATATATATATATATATATATATATATGTAATGATAATGTATGTTGGTACATATATTCATTTTTTTTTAATTAACTAGCACTTTATGTTAAAAATGTAATATAAAGTACTATTATTGGTAATGTATTTTAGGTATTATTTATTTATAAAGACTGTATTATACATTACATATACATAGTTGACATGCAGTTCTCTAGATCTATATGACTAAGATATTAAGTATTTGTTAAAAAATACATTTGTTTCATATATATATATATGTATATATTTATACGTTGGCATGGTATATAATAGTATATGTAGATATACAGTCATGGCCAAAAATATCGGCACCCTTGCAATTCTGTCAGAAAATGCAACCCTTCTCTCAGAAAATTGTTGCAGTTGCAAATGTTTTGGTACTCGCATGTTTATTTTTTTTGTTTACATTGGAACAACACACACACACACAAAAAAAAAAAAAAAAAAACAGAGAAAAAAAGTCAAATCTGATACAATTCCACACAGAACCCAAAGAATTCACAGGACAAAATTATTGGCACCCTTAACTTAATATTTGGTAACACCCCCTTTGGAAAATATAACTGAAGTCAGTCGCTTCCTTACACCTCTCTACTGGGATTTTGGTCCACTCTTCTTTTGCAATCTGCTTCCGGTCATTCAGATTTGAAGGATGCCTTCTCCCAGCTGCTGTTTTGAGATCTCTCCACAGGTGATCAATGGCATTCAGATCTGGACTCATTGCTGGCCATTTCCGAACTCTCCAGCGCTTTGTTTGTAACCATTTCTGAGTGCTTTTTGAAATGTGTTCCGGGTCATTGTCCTGCTGGAAGACCCATGACCTCTGGTGGAGACACACCATCCACCATGAACCTCCACCATGTTTGACTGCAGGGACTGTATTCTTTTCTTTGAAGGCCTCATTTCTTTTTCTGTAAACAGTGGCATGATGTTCTTTATCAAAAAGCTCTACTTTTGTCTCATCTGTCCACAGTTCGTTCTCCCAGAAGGATTGTGGTTTTGTCACATAAGTTTTGGCAAACTCCAATCTTGCTTTTTTATGCCTTTGTGTCAGCAGTGGTGTCCTCCTGGGTCTCCTACCATAGCGTCCCTTTTCATTCAGATGGCGATGGATAGTGTGAGCTGACATTGTTGTACTCTGTGTCTGCAGATCAGCTTGAATTTGTTTGGAAGTTAATCGGGGTCTTTATGCACCATTCGGACAATCTGTAATTTATTTTTTTGAGTAATTTTTCATTAATTGTGCTCTTCCGTCCATGTCCAGGGAGGTTAGCTACAGTGCCATGGGCTGTAAACCTCTTGATGATATTGTGCACAGTGGACACAGGAACATTAAGATCTCTGGAGATGGACTTGTAGCCTTGAGATTGTCCATCTCCACAGACAACTCTTTACACTTCATTCTTTTCTCCATGCTCAGTGTGACACACAACACAAAGGTCAACTTCTTAACTGGCTGCAAGTGTGATTTCTATATTGCCCACACCTGCTACTTGCCACAGGTGTGTCTAAATACAAATTACAGGAGCATCACATGCTTGAAAAGCAATTATTTCTTACAATTCGGAGAAGGTGCTAATAATTTTGTCCAACCCATTTTTGAGTTCTGTGTGAAATTTTATCAAGTTTGATTTTTCTTGTTTTTTTTTTTGTGTGTGTGTGTGTTGTTGCAAAAACAATAAGCACCTGAAAACCAAAACATTTGCAAAAAGACGAGGTAGACAGTATAGGACAAGTTAAGACTAGACTCCGTAAAGTGAATGCAGCCAAGGCTGCTGGTCCCGACTGCGTTCCTCCTTGGGTGCTAAAGACTTTTCATGAAGAGTTGGCACCAGTGTTATGTGACATCTTCAGTACATGCATCCAGCATAACATTTTTTCAAAAACAATGGAAGGAGGCTATAGTCAAAGCTGTTCCTAAAAAAGCAAAGCCTAGTTTTCCAGCAGATTATCGCCAGATCTCACCACTCAGCTGTGTTGGAAAAGTGTTTGAAGGAATCCTCAGACATGCCATTCTGGAGGATACAGTGACTAAGATTGCACCATCACAACACGGCTTTATGAGGAACAGATCAACTGACACTGTCTTGATTCAAATTATGCAGCACTGGCATGAAGCACTTAACAGCTCCCCCAAAATGGATGTACATGGTGTTTTTGTTGACTTCACTCAAGCTTTTGACACAATTGAACATTGTCGACTGCTACATTCCTTAGCTGACTTGCAAGTCAGACTTGTAAGGAGACTTGGCTTTTTGTAAGGAGCTATCTGAGTAACAGAGAGCAGAGGGTGAAGTGGGGCTCCTGTGTGTCTAACTCCTTTCCAGTTCCAGCTGGTGTTCCTCAAGGGGGACTCCTATCCCCGCTGCTTTTTGTCATATGCATAAATAGCCTGGATTCATATTTGCCTCCTTTGGTAATACCTGTGAAATATGCTGATGATCTAACAATCACAGAGTTTGTAATGGGTTCTTTACCTGGACTCACTCAAAAGGCCTTGGACTCTGTAGTGGAATGGAGACAGGAATTTACATTGGCAATGAATGGAGCTAAGACTGTGGACATGGTAATTAGTGCCAGGATAGAGGACAACATTCCTTCCCCTCCCTCTCCTGTTATCTCAGGACATGCAATTAGTAGAATTTCCACCTTTAAATTGCTTTGAGTTCAAATATCCTCTGACTTGTCATGGGATGCCTACATTAAGTACATGATTTCAAAGGTGTGCCCCAGAATATACTATCTCTTCCTTGTGATGTTTTAGTGCAAGTATACTTGACTTTTATACGGCCAGTTCTCGAGTATGCTAGTCCAGTATGGGGTGGTCTACCTAAAGGTCTCTCTGAGGAGTTATAGAGGATCCCAAAGCGATGCTGTCGGATAAACTTCAACTCTCCCAACATTGAGTGAGAGGCGTGAAGAAGCCACCATACGTACTCTTACTAAAACACTCAAGGACAGTTCATCACCTCTGCATTGTTTCCTGCCTATGGCTCCACCACCTACTTATTCTCTTCGGGAGCACAAGACATTTGTTGTACCCAGGAGTAAAAATAAACATCATGAACTCTCTTTTATTCTACGTGCTCTAAAATTGTTGTATAAATAACTCAAAGGTCCTTGATTAGGATGCCTTTTCTGTGAATCTGTGTTATTCATGTGTGTATATATACACATCATTTATTTATTTTTAAAATTTATTATGCCTGTATATTAGCTATCTTTTATTCGTTTTAAACTAAGTAAAGTAGGAGTATGTGTATGTTTGACACATTTCAGGGTTTTGTGCTGCAATATCCTGTCATGTCAAACTTAAAATAAAACTAAACTAACCTAACCTAAACTAAACTAAATAATGGGCCATGTTTGGATCTTCCAACCGTACAATAATCCAAACACAAACCTCAAAAACAACACAATAATGGGTCACTGAACACAAAACCAGCTTCTGCTGGCCATTCCGGTCCTCTGACCTGAACCCAATAGAAAATGAGTGAACTGAAGAGAAGAAGCACCATCATGGAGCTGTGAATCTAAAGGGTCTGGAGTGATTCTGGATGAAGGATTGGTCTCTGATCTCTTGTCAGGTGTTCTCTAACCTCATCAGACATTATAGGAGGAAATTCAGAGCTGTTAAACTGGCAAATGGAGGTTTCAAAAAGTATTGAATAAAAGGGTGCCGTTAATTGTGGCCGATGTGTATTAGAGAAAAACATTTATTTCATAATGATATTTCCCCCCATTTTAAATTCTTATTCTCCAATGAAAGCTTAGATTTTTGTGAATTTTGTAAATAAAAGATCAAAAGGATTAACAACGCAGATTAATTTTCACAGCCGCCTTTGATCATATTTACCAAGGGTGCCGATATTTTTGGCCATGACTGTATGTTATGCAAACAAAAACTTTTATTTTGAATGCGATTAATCATTTGAAAAACAGATGACATCATAAATACATATGAATAAACCAGGAGTTTGTCATCTGCACTAGTCCAAAAGTATGATTACAACTATCGCTAACTACAAAAATGACAAAGCTGAAGTATGATCTCATTTGGCTGAGGAGTGTAGAAAGGTGGGGACGAGCGGGAACTTACGGGCCTTGTAAAAGACCGTGGGTAGTGTGTCACCATCCGGATCTCAAAGTTTGCACATCCGAGTTTTTTTTTCCAGTAAGCCACCTTGTAATTGAACTGTTGGACAGGTAGCCGCATGTCTGCAGCCATTACCTGTTTGTAATTACCTGCACTCCCATTTCAGACGACTCAAGAGGCCACGTTGTTTTCTCATGGACCAGCGCCTGGGGCCAGAACAGGTCGGGCAGCATTCCCTGTCCCGTGACTTCTGAGATGTTCAGACAACCAGATGCGTCGACACCCCAGAACCAGAAGTATGGGGCGGAACGGGAGCAGCCAGACGGACTCTTACCCTACTGCGACTGCCACACTTCAATGACTCGTATCAGAAAGGGAATCACCAGGGCAGGGACAGTGGAGGAAAAAGGGGTGGGACGGGCGAGGGCGTGTTGGTAAGTCAAATGGCTTTTGTTTTGTTTTCCTCTGATGGTTGTACTCTCTGAAGTTGTAGTTGCGCAGACGTCTTTGGTTCGGTAGATCAAACGCAATGAAACTGGCACAGCATTTACCATCATTATGCTGTTTGCACAACTACGTTTGTATGTTTAACTGTTATTCAGTGTGTTTTACTGCGAAAACAAGTCGAGCTTGTATGCAAGTTACTTTTCTTCTCATCTGTTTGTTTCAAAGTCACAAGGCCATAAGATGTTTCTCTTTTAATTGACATTTAACTAACAGTGTTTTCTCTGAAGAAGCAGGCGATAACTTATATATTATAAAAACTAATGTAAATCACTCCAAAAGGTAATACAGGGACAAAAAGTCAATAAAACACTATGTGAAAGGAAGCAGTGCCTCCACATCACTGAGATAGGCTGATTTGTATGTCAATGCAATAATACCTGACTGTTGTCTGCAAATTAGTGTTTTTAACATTTCCTCAGTCAAAACATTTCATATTTGGACACCTTTGTCCATATTAGGGATTTCCTTGCAAGTCACAAGTTATTCTATGAATCCATTTTGGAATTCTGCACGAAAGCGCACTCTGGCTTTGAGTATCAATGAAACATACACTGCAGAAATGTGTTTAGCACTCAATCATCTGGTTTTGGATACCAATAAAATGTCAGGTCATGCATCTAGTCTCTTTTAATTTAAATCTACATTTATTCACACAGGCCCTTGAAAACATCTATGTCAACACACTTGCCCAAAAAAAGTGCAGGACACGAATTTACGAATTTATTTTAGGTGACACGTCCCCAACGTATCCTATGCTCATGTATTTCTTTCTTTTTTTTTAACAATTAAATTAATACAAACTAAATGTAACACTTAACTCTGGTAAATAAATAAATGTCAATTTGCAATATTAAAAACCATAGATTTGTGCATAGCCCAGATCTGATTATGCATAGTTAACATTCCCCTTTGCACAGAGGCTGCTAACTTCTGTTCTAACCTAAATGCAAAAATGGTTTTGTTAATCCGCACGGCTTTAGTGAAACGCTTGAGCTGTAAAGCAGTTTGTATTTTGTAAGTATGCCCTGCAGGCCTGAGACATGACTCGACATCGCAGATGTGTACCGAAGACGAGTTCACCTAGACAGAAAAAAACTATTAGGTAAAAGATCCGAATGTTAGAATCTAATAGAGAACTCAAACAGGCATATGCAAACACCCTACGGCGGCGCAAACAAACCGCACGCAATATGAGCCACCAAAGCCGCTGCAAACAAAAACACGGCAGATCCTTTAGAACTGTAAAACACAAATGGACTTTGACCTGTGCCATGTGTGTGTGTGTGTGTGTGTGTGTGTGTGAATTGTCAGTAATCCAGGATCAGCCTTCACAAAAGCACCAGCAAAACCCGTGACACAAATTGTGGCCTCTTGCTTTTCACCTCCCCACACGAGGCCGGTGGGACCCTAGTGGGCCCCTTGCTCCCGTTCCACTCCCCAAGTACCCAAGGGCCGGGGAAAGGCCTGGTCCCTGTCCGTAGGAGCCACGTTGACGGTAGTATTCAAGCTAAATATTTACATGGTAAACACCTAATCATCTTAGGTGTGGCAGGACAGACTCGGAGACATTTAGTTTCGTCTGGCCCCATGGAGGAACTCGAAGAGCCGAAATTGGCCATGAGGGACCTGAACGAACGGCTGAAGGGGTTCCTGGAGCATGTGAATCACTTGGAACAGACCAACTGCGAATTGGAGGAGCAGATTGAGGAGTGGGGATTCAGGAACATTGCTCCGCAGTGGGACTGGAGTGACAAGGAGGCGCTGGCACAGGAACTGCGAGCTCAGGTGGGTCGGTGATGTTTGCGCATATTATCTGCCTTATTATCTACATCTTGCCTGTCTCGTTACGTTTGATACCTGAGGTGCTTTTCATGTAACCCTGAAAAACCTCTCAGACTAGCTCTGGGGTAATGAACCTAATTAAAACATTAAATGCATGCATTTTTTCTCAGATGCATAGTCTTTTGTAGTGGTTCTCAATTTGGCCCCTGGGGGCCCCACTGCACATTTTAGGTGTCTCAATATGTGGACACACCCAAATCAGTTTATGAAGCTAAAGATAATGAGTTAAATCAGGTGTTTTAGAGAAGAGGCATCAAAAATGAGCAATTCCGATGGCCCCTAGTAGTTGGTTGGGCCCCAAATCTTTGTTAAATTTATGTCACTACTGTATTTGATGGTAAGAATGTGTTTGGAATAGTATACTGTCATTCAACTCATACTGTTTTGCAGTATGAGTCTGTGCAGCATGTAATGATTTTGTAACATTGTATATTCAAGATTAAGAATATGTTATGGCACATTACACTTTTTGCATGCTATTTTCAATACTCTTTTGCAGTATGCACGGTATCCTGTACACTCATACTATTGATGTAGTATGCAATGTGAATATTCTGTTTGACTCAATAATTAGATGCATACTATATATTATACTAAGAATATTTGGAATAGCGTTCTACCATAGCAGTATTTTTAGTATAGACGGTTTCAAGGGAACAACATAAACAAACGTTACTGCGCATGCGCGCTTTTGTGGCCCTAACTTAACTTCCGGTAGACATCCAAATACAATCAGTAACAACAGCTAAGTCCCTCTAGAGTAGATCATATTTTGCAAAACAAGCAAAATATGTTTGCTAACAAGACCCATAAACAAACACAGACCGGAAGTTAACTTCGGTCCAGGCGCGTGCGCCCGATGAAACCGTCTATACTGTATGCATAAATAATCATTTAATTGTAATAATTAAATTATTACAATTAAACAGCATGTAATAATTGCATAACATTCTATGTTAAAGATTAAGAATATGTACTATACTTTTTGCATACTGTTTGCAATACTCTTGCAGTATGCACAGTATACTGTTCTGCAGTACTCTTACTATTTAACTGTGAATATTTGTATTCAGTCAATAATCAGATGCATACTATATATGATACTAAGAATATGTTTGGAATGGCATACTACTTTAATATGTAGTAAGCATTCTTTGCAGCATGTAATAATTGCATTACATTCTACATTCAGGATTAAAAATATGTACGTTATAGCATACTATCGTTTTTGCATGCTATTTTGAATACTCTTGCAATATGCACTGTTCTGGACTACTCATACTGTTTATTCAGTATGCATTATGATAACTAAGAATATTCAGTTCAGTCAGTAATTAGATGGCATTCTATGTATGTACTAAGACTTGTTTGGAATGGCATACTACTATACTACTCATACTCTTAAGTATGCAGTATGCACACTGTATACTAAATGTAATAATTCTATATTCATTCTATAGTCAACATTAAAAATATGTTTATTGGCAAATTATTATTTTTGCATACTATTTAAGTATAGTGTTCTATACTACTCATACTACTTATGCAGTGAGCAGTATATTAACTGTGAATACTCTGTGTTTAGTCAAAAATTAGATGGCATACAATTTTTGCAGTATAGAGTATGTATACTATGTAGCATGTAATTACTGCATAGTATTCTGTGTTTGAGATAAAGAACATTTTTGTTATGGTATACTATTCTTTTTGAATACTGTTTTGAATACTCTTTTGCAGTATGCAAAGTATACCGTTCTGTACTACTCATACTATTCATGAAGTATGTTAACAATAAATCGCTAGATGGCATACTATATTTGATACTAACAATATGTTTGGAATGGCATACTACCATACTACTCATACTATTTATGTATACTGTGCAGTATGTAATAATTACACAACACTCTATATTGAAGATTAAGGATATGTTTGTAATGGCATACTATGCATACTATTTTTAGTATGCATAGTATAGGGTGTAGGGTATACTGAGTTCAAAATGCACTGTTTTGCACTGTATATTCATGCAGTAATCAGATGACATAATGCCATACTACTGTACTTCTCATACTAATTATGCAGTATGTTAACTGTGTAAAGTATGCCAATATTCTCTATGCATGTAATAATTAGATGGCAAACATGTCACCACACTACAAATTTGTACCATACTACAAATGCCATTCTTGTAACATGCAGTACATAGACAGTGAGCAGACAAACAGTATTTGACAATAATGTAGCATGCAAATTAGCATGTTTATCTTTGCTTATTATTTTTAGCACATCTTGAACCACATGTCGTATACGCCATGCTAGTATTCCATTCCGAACATTGTCTAAAACCAGAGCACAATATGACCTGTGCGAGTCTTTGTTACTAGCAGTTTGCATTAGCCTTAGCTGTACAAACACATAAGCATTCACTATTAGCGTTACTAATTCATTTTATCCCCTTAAAATACATTATATATGAGAGTGACTTACAGTGACAATGACAATGATTAACTGTATATTATGCTGCCACAATAGCTCATGAATCATCAAAATGGCAGCCAGCCAGTCAAAATGTGCTAAGCTAATATTGTGCTCTGTGAAAAACACAACCTCCCACCATCCTTTAGAAAGTCATTCTGCTAATAAACACGTGATTCAGAACAGAATAAATGCAAACTGCTAACTGCAACTGTATACTGCTTATTAGTCAAAAAATATTATGCAAAAGTATGTGTTTTGCAAAAATGAAAGTTTTAAGCACAATATCAGTATGGTTATTTAGTATTTTTAATCCAAGTTTGTGTAAAATGTCTAATCAAGTCAACAACCAATAGGGATTATGGGTAATATTGAAGGTTTCAGTGCATTGCATTGTGGGGTTAACAAACCAAATGCAGTTCTAGTTTTATACTGCACGTTATGACATATTTAGTAGGTCATCTGAATATGGTCACATAAAAATCACATACTGTGCACAGTACACATACTATATTCGGCTGAAATAGTATGGGTAGTATTGCTAATATGCTATTTCGAACACAGCCAAAGACAAAGACCAGGTTTTTTAGGCTTTTTTTTGTAATTAGATAAGCATACTATATATTTGAGTGTCCAGATGCCTTAGTGTACTACTCATACTATTTATCCAGAATGTAATATGTTAATTGTATAGATAATACAAATATTTGAGACTAAGGATATGTTTGTAATGCCATTCTACCATATTACTCATGCTATGTTTGTAGTAGACTGTATGTAAACTGAAATTTTAAATTCAAGATTAATGATTTGTTATGGCATACTACTTTTTTTGCATACTCTTTAATACTAATTGTACAGTGTACTGGGCACAATATCCATGCAGTAATTAGATGGCAAACTATCTACTCTTTTGCATACATATTAATACTATTTTGCAGTATGCACTGTGTACGGTATACTCAGTACAATATGCATGTAATAATTAGATATACTATATATTTGAGACTAAGGATGTGTTCAGAATGCCATACTCCTATACTACTCATACAATTTTTTTGCAGTGTACAGTTTTTAAACTGTGCAGCATGCAATAATTACATGACATTCTATATTCATTCATGCTTGTAATGGCATACTATTATTTTTATTTTTTTTGGATACTGAAAGTACTATTTTGCATAGTCTTTTTTATAGACTAAGGTTTGCAGACTGGTGGTTTGAATTCTGTGGCACTAACAGGTATTTTAATTAATTACTAGAGGGCTGTCAACCAGACGCTTAACACCTGGTTGCTTCCTAAAACCGTTCCGGTGCCTGTGGCCATAATGACCTTGTGAAAGATTATTAATCCTTTAGTACCTCAGGTCCAGCTTCCGCACCTGGCTTGATCTTTGATCTTAACATAATAATAGCCTGCTTAAAGATTTGCAAAAATTAAGATAACACAGTTTAAAACCCACTTGTGCTGTTTTATGTGACAGATAGCTAACTATTTTATGTGCTCTGGGGAAAAAAAAACATCAATCCATCAAGATACAATCAGTGCATTGAGCAATGTGCATAACGGACATTAAGGGAACAATCCTGGCAACATTTAAGTCTTCATAACTTCCTTCAGCAGTTTTTGCATAAACAGTCTGTCAATCAGTAGACAGCCAGAAAAACTGCATGCTGATGCACACCTACATACACCCTGATCTCTCACACTGAGAATTCAGAAATGATTTTTCGTTCCCATGATTAGATGGGTGTTGACAGCCATTTATCATCAACGAGCCTTGTACTTTCCTAATAAGTTTTTTTATTATTTTTTTTTTTTCCATTATTTTTAATCAAATTGCTCAATAGGGTAATTTCTACCCACGGGCAGTTATAATGTACTTTATCTTAATTATATGTCTTTTTTCCTGTTAATTCTCCTTCTTTCATGTTTGTTTTGGCAGGTTAGGATGATCATAATGGAAAATGCTGATGTTTTGTTACAATCTGATGCAGTGAAACTCAGGGCAGCACATTTAAAGACAAGGTTAGAAACTTTCAGTGAACAAGAAATATATATATATATATATATATATATATTAGTATTACTTTTTCAACTCAATTATATATATATATATATATATATATATATATATTTTTTTTTTTTTTTACACACATATAAATATATAAACAACATTTTTTAATGTCAGTCCAGTCAAGCTATGAGACACATTCTTTTTTGTTTTTCTTTCTTTTCTTTTTTTTAAAGTTAAAGGTTAAAGCAATTTGCATTGTGGGATACACTACCCAACCCAGTGTGTTCTGTAATTTGTCCAAATGTAACAAGTCCAAAAATTTGCATACTGTGGACTGTATTCATAATACAGTCTGCATTCCAAACATGCCAATGGAATATTTCACATAAAAAAAAACGAAATATTGTGACTTGAATATCTGATCGCCCTCTTGTGGTGGGAAACAGCAAGTACCTGGAAACGCCTGTGAATGCTTGATTATGAATTAAGTAAATTAACAAATATAACACTCAATACGTTTCCTAGAAAGTCAGTGCCTTGTTGGTTAAATATTATTGGTTTATTTATTTTGTGCGCTGAGATTGTATGTCTAAATGTGAAATTCGGTTGAACAGACACAGTTGATCACCACAGAAAATAATTGACTATTTTCAGTTAAAATAAAATGTGTTGACAAAAATATGTGAATTTGTGCCTTGTCTGCTTTCATTGCAAGTGTGTTTCTGTCATATAAACTGAATTAGGAATCCATCCCTCCATAAGAAATGTCCATTTAATGACTAAATTTAATTAAATACAAATGAATTGTATAATAAAAATGTTAATTGAAATATGAGTAAATATATTATAAAATGAATTGTTTAAAGAAAAAAAAGAATATCATAACTTAAAAAAACAGCACTTTTGATGACCTTTGACCCTGAAAGACGTCTTTGTTCATTTTTATATTTATTATTACATTCAAAAGTTGGTTCATAAATACATTTGTGTATAACATGTTTTAGTTTTAAATGCATTTTCATTTTGAAATAGCTTTATATAAAAACTATTGTAGTCCACTGCATGTCTTTCATTTAGAAACCTAAGTATGCATATGTGTGTGTAGGTGTGAAACCGAAGAGAAACTCCGACTCCAAAAGGAGCAGGAGGTGTTACAGCTGAAGTTAAAGAAGAAAGAGTTGGAAACGGCCAACAGCCTCCTGGAAAAGCAGCTTTATGAATCCGAAAATGAGTTACAGCAAATCATGGAGGAAAATGAGGTGGAGACACGTCTGGTTTAATGTCAGTTCGTGATTGTGTCTAATTGTGCAATTGTATGTTACTGTGCGTGTGATGTTCTGTCAGTCATATTAAGCATTAACGACAGAAACCTTGACGTCTGTCTTTAGTAAAAATACTTGTTAAAAATGTTCCCCTAATGTCTTGACGCCAAGTTGCGGTTAGCCTCGAGGTAAGGGTGTGTGTATAGGGAATGATGGAACTGAACTTACATAACCTTCAATTATAAGGCATTATACTGTACATAGATTTTGCCAGTAATACAATAACTAAAAACTTCAAATTTGATTGATTTGATATCAGTTTTAACAAAGTAACAGTATATTTAAATTTATACGACAAAGTCATAAACTTCAAACTGTCTGTAACAAATTTTAACCCCAATATAAGTAGCTCTATAAGAATCAGCCGTTTCGATTATAAATCTTGTTCACAGCAAACATTTGGTATTGGTTGTGTGAACTGATATTTCTGAGGTTTAAGAATAACAATATGATCTCACCCTGACTGGGCAGGCCAAATAGTCAATGAAATGTAAATACGGACAAATTAATTTGGGTTGTAGATGTCAGAATGAGACATTTTTGTCGTTTTGGACTCAGGAAGAAGTTCTCAAACAGTATGTTCTCATCAGACCCTTGTATTTCAAAAGATGAAGGAAATTTTAATACTTCATGAGAGGAGCCCTTTAAATTCTCCTCTTCCTCCCTCTCATTTTCCACCCCCTCTCTCTCTCTCTCGTTGGCTGACAGAGAGAGCTGGATCAGCACCAGCGGCGAGCAGTAGAGGAGTGTGATAGAGTGCTAGCGCAGGTTGCTGCAGGAGAGGATGGCAGAGGAATGGATCTCTCCCGGACCAGCACCCAGTGCGACCACTCCAGCCCAGCCCAGGGTAGCCCTGACTCAGCCACGCCACCAAATCCAGCCCCAGGCTCCAGTCCTGCTTCTCAGAGAAGGCCCCAAAAGGATGCAACCAGCCCCACAGCTGCGTTTCCGCCACAGGTATGAGTATTTGCTCTCTATCTCTCTCTCCTTCAAACACTCTCTACGGTCTGCTGGCCAGGGCACTGCAGAGCGGTCGTAGTGTGTGTGTGTGTGTGTGTGTGTGTAAGCGTGTGTAAGTGAAAAGACCGCTAAGCCACCATTATTATTCAAAACAGAATGAGGGATGCTAGTCCCATTGAGCATAACCATTGTTTTTTTTTCATTGTTCTCAACAGTAGGTGATTGTTTATTTGTCTTCCAGTGTGCTTGAGCAAAATTTATGCCTTCGCACAAAAACATGGGCCATCGGCCTCGTAACTCTCCTTGAAAAACAACAACACACTGCAGCTTGTCTTTACAAATACCTACTATGTTGGTACAATGGTAAACTGAGGGTATCAATACAGCGGTGCTCCAAGGTACTTGGTAGGTGTCCAAAAACATTCTGGTACCATTGAACATGGTTTTGCATGGTAACATGTCCAAAAAACAAGGTATTACCATGGTACACATCCCAAAACACATGATATTACCAATGAACATCATCTCCTGAGTAACACCATAGTACACGTCCAAAAACATGGTACTGTTCTAAAACATGGCAGTGCAATTGCACTGTGTCCAAAGACATGATATATTTTTTTTAATTTTAGATTAAGACTATATATTGTTTTTGGAACTGTGCAGGCATTCTTATCAGATGGAGACTGAAGTGATTCCTAGACTGTGATATACATCAACTCGAACCACAAGAGCATCAATTCAGTTTTCTTTAATGTGATCTATTGTGCTCACTGACGTCATTTGGCAGACAATTTTATTTTGAGATGTAAATCATGGATAATTAAAACAATAAGCACAGAGGCTATGCATTAAAGTCATTTTACCATGAGTAAGAGGTGTCCTAAGGCAAAGTGTGATAAAACCTCAATATGAATTATGAAAAAGGCTTTAAAAATGTAACAAGATTCTGTGGTATTCTTATATATACATTCCATTTGTTGTGTTTTTTGTTTACTGTAGGTGAGAGCAGGTGACGAGGCCCTGAAGGAGGCACGAGCCGAGCTCGCTGAGGCCCGAAAGCGATGGCACCGTCTACAGGTGGAAATCGAATCACTACATGCCTTGGTGCGTTCGGTTCCCACAGACATGCCCACAGACACACCCGAACACACACACTCCAATTCAGAAACATTAGACACACCTAAACACACACTCCTGAGCAAATTTCACCTTAACACTTAATATGCAAATTAGAATATCACTTACTGCTACATAACGCATATGCAGGTCTTAATTTCTGCCAGAACAAGCCAGATCTGAATCCGGCATCTACAGAATCGGATTCAACCTCTATGTAGCACGAACTGAGTGTTAAACAAACATCAATGCGTTGCCTCAAGGGAATGGACGACAGTTCCCTGCCAGATTTGTCATCACTTCTTGTTCAGGGATAATTTATAAATCAAGTACTGCAGATAACCACAAATTGTTACCAAATACTAGGTTTGTGGTTAAATATTAATTATCTGAAGGTTGTGGGCTCAAATCCCTTTGAAGGCCCCATGTTATACAAGTTGAGCCCTGAGAGTCTAATCTATGTAATTAGTGTTGGCAGAGCCAGGTTCTACTACTTGATCCCCAGTTCATGAACTGTAGAGTTATTGGGATCTTCAGTGACCACTGTGTCTTTGATCAAGATACGTTACGGTGTGGTGTTGTGGTTAAAAGTCAAGGCTGTTAATCAGAAGGTTGCTAGCTTGATGCCCCACAAGGCATGATCCCAATGCCACAAACACTGTGCCCTTAAGCCAACCTCTTAATCTCAGATATATCCAGAAGTTTATTGTCATTTTCTGGAATATTGTTAGTTTGATCTCTGCAGTGTGGGATCCTTGAGTCATCATCATTGTGCCAAGGATTTCAACTCCAGGTTTCTTCAGGGGGTCATGCAATCTGTGAGCCATTATCATTGTACCCTTGAGTAAGGCACCTAATCCCAGGTTGGTCCAGGTGGACTGACCCAGTAAAACATGATGGCATTACATAGATGAAGTGGCACTGAAATGACTCAGCTTAAATGGAAGATGCCTTGCTTGCCTGCAATATTTTGGTCTCTGTTCACTGTTTCAGACCACCCTATTCCATTCCACCAACCCTGAAATTCCATCCATTAATTAAGCCATTCTCCAAGCAGATTGTCCTACATAGGGACACGGGGATGCCGGAGCCTGTCCCAGTGTCTCGGGTGTAGGCTGCCCCTGGAGATGTTGGAAATTAATAATTCTGTTTTATCCCACCAGGAGAAGAGTCTCCAAAGCTCCCTACGCCACACTCAGCTCCAGTACTCTGTGCAGCTCAAGGATCTGTCCCAGTCTGTCAGGGGTCTGGAGTCTGAGCTAGAAACTGTGCGGGATGGTCTGGAAATCCAGAAAGAGAACCATAGCCAGCTCCTCAACACCAAGATGAGACTTGAGAGAGAAATAGCAACATATAGGAAACTCCTGGAACACGAGGAGGGCAGGTAGGGGAGAGATAGATGTACTGAGCTGTATTTGTTTATGCAATAAAACCGTTAGCACACGCTCAAACTTGTATGATGTCTTTCATGCCATTCCAAAGAAATGCCCTGGAATTCTGACAGGGTTTTTTGGCATTAGCATTGACATTGTGCGCTTAAACAGTTAGTCAACCTGTACAGGTTTCTAAGGTACCAATGAAGGTGAGTGTGGTCGTGAATCAAACCTGCTTCTTCTTTGACTCCTGAACCATAGGTTTCTGAACTCAGATGGTCGGTCTCTAAAGCTGAAGCCATGGAAGGGGTCAGTTCCTGCTCCAGAGCAGAATGGCCTGCCCAATGGATGTGATGAAGATATCGCTGAGCCAATCTTCTCTGAGAGAACTTCAAAAATAGGCCCGGCCCTTCAGCGACACCAGAGTCTTGTCATCCTCACAGGTAAAAATGATGTCAAAACACCCTCAAACTCATTTTCCAAACAAAGTTTCCACCCAATGTTTCAGATTTTCAGTCATTCTCAACAACTGGTTCATTATACAACTGCAAGACTGAGAGATGTTTTGCAACTCTGTGTTTTTCCATCCAGAACCAGTTCTAAACAAAGATGGGGAGATCTGTACTGTGAAGACTCAGGAGATTCTGGAAGGAAATGTAGTGAGGGAGAGTGCCGAGGGTCACGGAAATGTGGAGTGAGTTTACATATACATATTTTCAAGCCTTGCTTAGCTGCAAAAAAGAACCATAAGCATTTAACACCTTAAGGACAAACATCTTGATGTGTTTGATCTTGCATGTGGCTTTGCAGGCAATAAAATTTTGATGGAACTTTTACGTCATCATTTTTTGCACCAGAGATTATGTAATCCTAATTTATATGATTATTATTTTGCTTTTTTGTGTGCTATAGGACAGAAAAGATTGACAAGGTAATCAGGCAATGGGAAGGGTCATTCTTTAAAGGAAATCCCAAGCTGAGGAAGAAATCTGTGTCTCTGCGTTTTGACCTTCATATGGCTGTAGCGGACGAGGGTTGCAGCCAGACAAAACAGGACAGTCTCCCTAACGTGGAGGTCCGTTTGGTCATGAGACGGTCTCGCAGCATACCCACTTTTGCTCAGTGATGTTAAATGCTACTATACCATAATTGTGACATCACCACGCTACCACATTACAACTGTGACCTCACAATGCTACTGCATTAAATTAAGTGGTGGTGACCACGTCTCAATGTCTCGGCGGCTAATAAAAGCGAATCACTTTAGCAACGTCATAAAACTCTTGCCATTTGAAAGAAAAAAGCATCACATCATCAGTAAAGCATTTGAAAACAAAAACTCAAATTGCTTTTATGATTGTAAGGAACTCATGCCGATAGAGCTACTTAAAGAAATTTCGAGGCAAATTAATTTGTGGTGGATTTATTTTACTTCAAACTTAGATGTTTGAAGATGAATGGGGAGTACAAACGTCTTGCAGTGTTTCAGATTTCATACATTGTGACTTTAGAGTGAGACGCTCTACTGCCACATTATTGATTATTAGCACATATTACGTTACTGAAAACCTATAAAACGGTTGGTTTGTGAAAATGTGTATAGTTTATACATCTATAAAGTCTCAGTGAGAAATGGTTAATGTGGATACAGAGATTTCACATTCAGTGCAGCGTAACAAAAGATGCCTTATTGCATTTGACAAATGTTACTGGAACTAATTTTACACTCCAGTGAACGCTATGGGGGTATCAAGTACTGGTTCTGCACCAAAACAAAATATTGCGAAATTTGCAAGTGAAGCAAAAATCAACAGCCAAAACAAAAAGGTTTATGGTGAAACCGATGTACTGTCCACACAATATTGCCTGCATGGACATGTACAGAATGACTAGCAGTCTATCACTGTGGAGTGAATGAGATGCTAAAAGTAAAATGTTGACTATGAACTTCTCTGCTACTTACACTCGCCTATAAAAGTTACATTGCTTTGTATTATGGATGCATATAGTTTACGCTTCATTTAAAGTGCAAATACTGTGTCTTCCAATCAAAAATTATGCAGGATTGTTCAGAAAACTTGAAATGATCATACTTCAACAACCCCCCCAAAAAAAAAAAAGATTTTTGCTTTTCTCATCTGCATATATTAATCATTTAAACTGATTTATTTACATAGCCGTTATGTTCTACCTCTGATGGTTGTTATACTGTAAATACATGGGGTTTTTCCTGATGCGACAAAGAAATGGATACATATGCATATATTTAATTTGAAGTTAATTGAATCTATATCCCTGAAATATGATGATATCACCTCATAGGTTTAGTTGCTGCTTTCATTTATGTAATGCACATGTTTCGCGTTTCATCTTTCCAAGGGATTGTGACTTACTCTAAGAAATGTGAAGAGAAATTACACCATATGCATTGTAAAAATGTCAATTTCATATGCACTTTAATGGATTAAAATGAAAACATTGCTAACTTTCTGATTTTTCTCTGTACTCAACTTTTTTTTTCCCAGATGACTGTTGCTTTTTGCGAAACTTAACCTTTTTTTGTTTGTTTTTTTGTATAAATTCCATAGCTCTGCCTTTCTGAGTGATTTGGCTTATACACTGTATGACAGGTGCTAATAAAGCTATTATTATTTCCAGATGAGCTATTTATGTTATGAGCAAAGCTGTCCAATGCCATTTCATTATATAGACCACAGTGCCTGGAAAACTAGCACAAAACACTGACGTCCCAGTTAAGCCTGGAATAGATTTGTAACAGAACATGAATGAAAATGACTTTACTAAGATAATGGTGTACAAATCAAATTATGTTGCACAATCATTAAACTAAGCAGGCTAGCATTGTTTTTTTAAACCTTAATACCTTAAGTTTAGCTAGATGCTAATGCAAACAGTGTGTGGCAAACTCTAGTAACATGTGCCCTCTCACTACTTTTGACTAAATACTTTTACCAGCAAATTAGTGAGTAGCTAATTGGTGTCTATAGCCTATATTTTAATGCTGTATCCTAAAGGTTAACATAGGCTGTGGAGCTCATATGTAACATTAGGTGATTAATGTTACAGGAAGACCATTGTTAAAATTATAAATTGCAAGCTCTGAACCACTTACTTGAGAAACAGCTGTAGAAAGCAGACCCAGATATCCTTTCATTTTCTCCTTAACTTAACAAAGACATTCTTTCCACACCTGGAAAATGGATCTCCATATTATTGTACACAAATAATATTTAAAATATTATATACAGCATTTTGCATTTTCTGAGGAAAATTTGAGTGATGCTAGTACCGCTAAATTATGAAGAAAAGATGAACGCTGCTCCCTAGTGGTCATTTATGAAC
This sequence comes from Acrossocheilus fasciatus, assembly GCA_036784905.1. NCBI lineage: Eukaryota > Metazoa > Chordata > Actinopteri > Cypriniformes > Cyprinidae > Acrossocheilus > Acrossocheilus fasciatus. Next base: position 13,136,233 of record CM071959.1, on the reverse strand, counting down.
TTGCCACACAAAACAAGTTTGCCTCCTTTTTGTGAAGTATTGCATACTTCGAGAATGTACAAAATTTGATGAAGAAATTGAACATGTAGGTACTATTAGCATCCATCATGTTGCCATTGTTGGTTTATAATGTACTAACAACAACTGCAAAAACTGTACAATTTTACCTCAAAGAATGTTATTTTGTATTACCTATAGCACTTACATTTGAAAAAAAGATGCCATTAGCTCTCCGCTATTATGTATTTTTCCTCAGCTCCTGTGGCATTATGGGACAGCAAAGTGTTGCACACTTAAAATCTCAACAGATTTCATTTTTCATGAATGTTAATTCATGGGTAATCAATCTTGAATCCTAATTACTTTCCTCTAACTAGCTATCTAGCATATTTAGCTCAAAATAACTTTTTTTTCTGTTTTAAGACACTTCCCAGTTTTCATGTTCATTCAAGTGCTGTTTTTGTGTTCTGTGGACACTTTTAGCTATCTGGTTTTAAGATCAAATTTTATATTTATAGATAACTACACAAGTCTCTAAGAGCATTTACTAAATTCGCTAGCTGTAGTAACTATTTTTGTTTATCATAAAGAATATTTATTTTTATACATGAGTATATTAAAGGGATAGTTCAACAAAAATGAAAATTCTGTCATTAATTACTCACCCTCATGTTGTTCCAAACCTGTAAGACCTTCATTCATCTTCAGAACACAAATTAAGATATTTTTGATGAAATCTGAGTGCTCTCCCTGCATAGACAGCAATACAACTGAAATGTTGCCAGGTCCAGAAATGTAGCAAGGACATCAGTAAAATAGTCCATGTGACATCAGTGGTTCAACCATAATTTTACAAAGCTACGAGAATACTTTTTGTGCGCAAAGAAAACAAAAATAATGACTTCTCCTCCTTATCCCGTCTGCATTGCGGAGAGTATCACAACGCATGCTCTTACTTCCGCTTCATGTAAACAACGCATGCGCATGGTGCTGCTGCTTACTTAATAAAATCGTTATTTTTGTTTTCATTGCGCACAAAATGTATTCTCGTAGCTTTGTAAAATTACGGTTGAACCATTGATGTCACATGGACTATTTTACTGATGTCCTAGCTATGTTTTTGGGTGTGAGGAACATTTCAGTTGTATTGCTGTCTATGCAGGGAGAGCTCTCAGATTTCATAAAAAATATCAATTTGTGTTCCGAAGATGAACGGAGGTCTTACAGGTTTGGAACGACATGAGGGTGAGTAATTAATGACAGAATTTTCATTTTTGGGTGAACTATCCCTTTAAGCAAATAAATAAGAAAAATGAACTCTTTGTGTGTTTTTTTGGGTGAAAGTAGGTCACACTGAACCCATATAAGCTCATCTGATCCCTGAAATTTGGCAGAGATTTTTGCTTGCAGCCAGGAATGGCATTTCTGTCTGTATCTGAGTGTGTGGGTTTGCATATTTGCAAGTGTATACACACATGTTTGTGTGTTAATACTACAAGCTATTGTGTAGCCTGGAATTTCAGTACTTTGCATACAGGAAGTTGGTTATCCACTTCTTTGGACCAACACTTTTTAATACGAGTGTGTGTGGAAGTGTGTGCGTACCTACCAACACAGCTGAATAAACACACATCTAAACAGGCCCATGCACTCAGTGCCATCTCTATACCCCGTAATCCACCTCTCTTTTTCTAGAAAGCACTGACTCAATTTTTGGATCTGGTTTTCATGACAAAGCGAATGTCCTCTTTACAGAGAGATGTCTGGGTATAAAAGAGCCGGAGTGGGAAGGGCCTGAACCAACACAGCTCCACAACTCTACCCCCTCCACAGGCACCGCCACCAGCCGAACCTCTGCAGAATGGGCCGGGTGAGTACGAAGGTGATCAGGACACTCTGCTCCGATTATTGATCATTTATTGGGTGCCGTTTGTGACTGATTAGTGATAGATAGAGCCATTTTGAGATGATTAGACATACAAGATTGTGTTTAATTTATATATTTTTATTTGTAATAATTTTATATTATTTTTCTAATTTTAGATTTTTAGACATATGTATTTTTTTTAACAATATTGTGATGCAACCAGAGGTAGTTCATTAAAATAATGTCTGAGTGTGAAATATGTCTCCTTTGTACAGATCATTTTCTATGAGGACAAGAACTTCCAGGGTCGTCGGTACGAGTGCGACAGCGACTGTTCAGACTTCCATACCTATCTGAACCGATGTAACTCCATCCGCGTGGAGAGTGGGGCCTGGGTGGTCTACGAGAGGCCCAACTTCATGGGCTACCAGTATGTTCTGACCCGGGGCGAGTATCCGGATTACCAGCGCTGGATGGGTCTGAACGACCGCCTCTGCTCCTGCAAGATGGTCCACTTCGTAAGTTGCCCACATGCAGTCGAAACATAATGTAGTGCATATTTGAAATTCAATAGATGTTCTTTCCACTCCAGGTGAGCGGTTCTGAGTACAAGATCCAACTCTATGACAAGGGAGATTTCACGGGCCAGGTGTACGAGACCACTGAGGATTGTCCATCCGTGGTGGAGCGCTTTCGGACACGCGAGGTCCACTCCTGTAAGGTGCTAGACGGGATCTGGATCTTCTACGAGCACCCAAACTATAGGGGACGCCAGTATCTACTGGAGAAGGGGGAGTACCGTAAACCCGTGGACTGGGGCGCTGTCTGCCCCACGGTTCAGTCCTTCAAACGCCTGACGGAGTGACATCTGACTTGTAAATCCATCCATCTGCAGTCCTCCTTTACCTCCAAAACGCCCAACCACAACAGCACTGAGACACCTGTGCTGAATCAATAAATGTGTGGTTTCAAATGAAACTGTTGTGACTTTTTGCAAACGTGTGATCACTAGACCTTTTGACTTTGGAAACTATATATACTCTATAGATCTCATAACTGAATAAAACAGACAATTGTACCACTAGAGGTATTTGCCATACCAAGTGTTAAAATGGTTAGTTCACCCAAAAATCATCACCCTCGTGTCATTCCAAACCTGTAAGACTTTTGTTCATCTTCAGAACAGAAATTAAGATATTTTTGATGAAATCCAAGAGCTTTCTGACCCTCCATAGACAGCAACACAACTACCACGTTCAAGGACAACGGAAGAGAAGAAATTGTTGAATAAAGTCATTATTTTTGCTTTCTTTGTGCACAAAAAGTATTTACGTAGCTTCATAAAATTACGGTTTTCTGATCTCACATGGACTATTTTAACGATGTCCTTACTGCCTTTCTGGGTCTTGAATCTGGTAGTTGTGTTGCTGTCTATGCAGAGTCAGAAAGCTCTCGGATTTCATCAAAAATATCTTAATTTGTGGGTTTTACGGATTTGGAATGACATGAAGTGAGTAATTAATGACAATTTTCATTTTTGGGTGAATTGTCCCTTTAAGAATTCACATACTTTTAAAATAAATAATTATAATAATATTAATCTTACTCGCTTGCCCTGGTTACCTTTTGGCATGCAGTTTGCCAAACCTTGTCCAAAATTCATCACCCTTCATCATAAGCAACTTATTAGCACTTTCTGCCCCCTAGTGGGCAGGTGGATTTTATCTTTGGCACATATTGTTCAATAAAAACACAAGAACTAAGCCGTATAGATTCTTACTTACCTACCAACATCCTCAAGTATAACAACAAAACAACCATGTTCATCAACAGCTGAAAGTTGAACCATTATTGTTAATTAAGAGTATATATATATATATATATATATATATATACTCTTTCTGTTGTTATTAATCTCTGCAGGAAGGCATGAGCAGATCTGAACACCTCTGAGAATTCATGTCAAAAAGTTCAAAAGATTTTAATTTCATTTCTCAAACAAATTTTTCACACTCGTGTGTGTGTGTGTGTGTGTGTGTGTTAGCCAGTTTTCATTCACATTTCTGTGCTCTTGTGCCTTTTTATGAAATGTAAAATTACACAAACATCATATAATCCAAGCTTCATTATGACAGATAATCTTATAGATATAACCCATAATCAAAGTTTTTTAAAACTGATACACATTTTAAACTTTATCAGTTGTTGGTTGTAAAGCAGCAGTTTTGACTGTGATTATTTATTGGCATTCATACTGCATTGGTCAAGCACAACTGTTGAAATCAGTTTTCTACCTTTATGCATTTTTAATATTGCATAATTTTAATGGGGGGAAAAAGGCCAGGAGAGAAGAACTTAAGCACATTAGTTTGGTGGAAGAAATAATAGTTTAGCAAAGCTTTATGAGCATTATCACAAAGACATTTTTTCTGCATGCTTTTTAGATTTTCAGTAGAACATAACATGGTAACTAAACCCCTGGTCAGAGCCTAACTCCACCTACTGGCAATATTTGAAAAATGCGGAGACAGAGGGGACGAACCGAGGGCGGGGCTGAGCGGGGGGCGTGCACCTGAGACCGTGGTGAGCTCCTGCAGGGGCGTGGTTAGTAAGTGCCATCGTACGTCACAGGGGTATGCAACGTCCAATAGGAACATTCAACTACAGTAGCCACCGTTCAACCTGAAGAGGGCAGCACTCAGACGTTTTTACACCAATTAAAACATTTTATAACCAAATGTCAAAACATTTACTCGAATCAATGCACAGCACTAATAAAGACACAGTCTTACAGATCATTAACTCAAAAAAAGTTGTTTTAGGGTTTAGTTACCCTTTAACATGCTCAGTTCTTCTTGAACTCATGTCATTAGCGACTATGATAACAGTAGCCACGCCCATCACAGCAGCGATGACCAATCGAATCATAGCTCAGTGAAACCGCAACAGTGGACGCGTTCTGAGGACAGAAACAGAAGAAAACTGTTTCAATGCTCGGATAAAATACTAGTGTTATTAGAAATTAATTATAATTTTTTTTTTTTTTTTTTTTTTTTTTTTTTTGCTGTTGTTTATGTATATCAGATCCCGTTCAAACAACTGACACAGTCGTTTCCTACAACGTGATGGCGCCATCTTAAGTGTCACAATTAGCGATAAGTAAAAATATCTGAGAAAAATTAGGCAGGCCTATGCTGTAAAATTGTTGTTTTGAGCATTATAATTAACCCTTTTCAATATAATTAATGTTAGTGGGTAATTTTTTCTTTCTTTTTATACATTGACTGTACAGTTTAGGCCTGTGTAGGCTGGCTACACAATAAATAAGATTTGTGTATAGACAAAATGATTCACAAATTCACATTTAGTTGTCTGTAGTAAAACAGATTGTGGTTAATTTCATAATTTCCCACTAAAAGAAATTGTCATATTATGTTTTTCTCTAGGCCTTAATAAGTTTGAAATCAATTGAGTCTTCAGGTACAGTTTTTATCATCACATATGGCTCAAAATAAAATGACATCTTACTGCGCGACACTTAATGCAGGTGAAGGATATAGATGTATAAATGGAGAACTGAGCACCGCTGCTTTTACTGCTTTTAATTCTAAATACAGAGGCGTCTGAGGTTTCTGGGCCCCTGATTTATTTAATTCTTTATGGGGGTCATGTAGGTGTTAACCGAGCATGGTTTATTATAAAGCTACTTTCAAGACGACTTCTCCTTTCACTCAGACTGAACTATTAATGTTGCTCTCTCCCCATCATTTCCTCTTTTAGCGTTCCCAATAGAAACACCTACATTGTCTTCAGAGTGTTTATACAGTAATGATCTTTAAGTTTATACTTTTAACTATACCCTTTCTTAAAGTAATATTCTACCCAAAATTGAAACTTCTGTCCATTTATTCAACATGATTGATTAATTGAGTTCCAGATTAATGACAGTCACATAAATAATGTAATTTACATTCAAATAATGTATATTTTAATAATGTACATTTAAATTTGAATCCTTGTGCACTTTTAATATTGCACAATTTTATTGGAAAAAAGGCCAAGACCAAGAAAACAGAACTCAAAGCACATTAGTTTGGAGGAAGAAATAATAGTTTAGCAAAGATTTATAAGCATTATCACAATGAATTTTTTTCTGCATGTTTTTTTTTTTTAAAAGATTTTCAGAAGCACAAAGAAACTAATGAAAACTGGATTTGATGTCATAAACCACAATGGCAACTGTAGCCACGCCCACCACAGCAGAGATGACCAATCGAATCACAGCTTCAGTGAAACCACAACAGTGGAATTGATCTGAAGATTTTAAAATAAGATTTATTAAGAATCTGCATTTGAGAATCATTCATTATTTTTAAAATAACATGAACATCCACATACCTGCACATGTCTGGCAGAGTTCACTGATGTCCAGATGTTGAGTCTGGTTTCTGATGGGATTGTTGAGCACACAGCTGTATGTGTTATTATCCTGATATTCCACCTCCAGAGGAAGAGAGAGACTGATGCTGAGATCAGACACACTGATGCTGGACAATAAACTGTTTCCTTTGAACCAGGAGAGAGTCACATGACTCACATTCAACACTGAACACAGCAGTGAACAATTCTGTAATGATCCTGATGATGAAGAACATGTAGAGTATCTGGTGAGGACAGGGGTGGGAAGACGAGCTGGAAAACATGAGAGACTTTTCTACTTAATTAATTTCACTAAATATTCTGGGATAAATTCATTTAAGCTCTGTAGTATCAGTGGCATATTGTCAGTTAAATATTCTTACAATTTATAGGCACATATAAGAGATTTTAAATGATTTATTGTTAAAACATCATAAAGAAAGGGCACATTAAATTCAACTACTCACCGTAGACTGTAACATTGAATGATTCTACTGAGAATGTACTGTACATTTGATAAAGTCCAGAGTCTGTTGTTCTGATGTTGCTGATGGTCAGAGATCCAGTTTGATTGTCGATCTGTAGTCTGTCTTTGAATATCTGATCATAATAATATCTAATATCACCTGTCTTCACATCAAGCTGAATGACATTATGAGATTCTTCAGGTCTAAACCAACTCCACTCTATATAATCCATGTAATAAAATGTAGTATCATGGCTGGTTATATCTTTGTGCAGAGTGACAGACTCTCCCTCCATCACTGACATTATCTTCACTGCATCTGTATCAGAACCAAACACATCAAAATAGCAAGATTTAAGGGACACATCGTCTAGAAATGACAATCCTGGCATAATTTCCTCAACCTCTTTACATTTCAAACCTTTCTTCCAAAACAGCCCAAACGTCTTCTTTTGAGTTCCACAGAAGAAAATAATAAGTCATACAGGTTGGGAACAACAAAAGGGTAAATGAATCTCTTGAAATAACTGTTAATATAAATCTAATCATCTGACCATAATGAACCTGAATAAAAATATGTTTAACTTACCAACCATGTGGCAGAAATGCAAGAAAATAATTGCGCAAATCATGTTTCATCCGTATGCGATAAATGAGGAAGTCTAATGAAGGAACTCTTCTCTCAGTAAGAAGAACTACTTGCCTGCAGTCATTACGTTTTTGTGGCTAAAAATCTGTAACGTCTGTCTAGGAACAGGTTATATTCCATACCAACAAAACATTTTTAGTCAGTTATTACATTTACATTTACATTTATGCATTTAGCAGACGCTTTTATCCAAAGCGACTTACATTGCATTCAAGTTACAGTTTATCAGCTCTTGCTTTCCCTGGGAATTAACTTATTAACTAAGTTATTAACTATGTGTGAATATGTGAGGGTGAGTAAACAAACAAACAAAAAATACTTTCCTTTTTTTAGTTTTGGCACCGCCTCCACAGAAGAAGATCAACGCCTGCTTCTACATCGCTGCCTGTTTAGCCCCGCCCACCGATTCACTCATGTAGTGTTTACGAAAGAGGCGAATGCACAGGTCTACACGGAAACAAAACGATAAAGATGCTCTGAAGACAACAAGATGCTGTGCAGTGCCAAGTTTTTGTGCCCAGTCTTTGCCTTCCTTCCTTCTGATCCCAGCATTAGGAATGAACTTCCAGACCATGTCAGTAAGAACTCGGTCCTTTGTTTACTTCATTTTACTGCGGACTTGTTTACAAACAAGGCACAATTCAACGCAGGATTTTCAGAATGTTTGAAACTAAAAGACGATGTTGTGCTGACTGTATTGGATCCGACAGTAATGTCGCACCACACAAGAGTAACTATTATTATTACATGGTCACTATTGCTTTGTCAGATATTGTTTGACATGTACTGAGTATTTATGCATTTCTGACCTAAATGACAGCAGTGTCTAACTGTGAAGTACGTAGACTGTCAAACTTACACAACTGTTAGCCAATCAATCATAGCAGTGGGCGTTTACCTCCGAGTTTACAATCCGCTACGCCTATTCAAACAGAGCATTCTGATGAGGAGGGTTAAAAACAGGACAGGAAATAGCCTATTCCTTCTCAGTTATGTTTTTTTAATTTAAAAATCTTTATAACATTATAAGGGGACCTCAGAGAAAAGTACAAAATAAAAAACAGATGCAGTTCATGACCGAATTAATAACTGATTGTACCTCTTATTTACGAAGAAACCAGTAGGTGGCACTGTGTCAAGTCAAATGTTACAGATCCTGTGCAAGACACATATACAAACCAATATCATTTATAAGATTAAAAAAAATCACACAAATTTCAATGCTAAAGTTAATTTCAGCATCTGGGTGCCGATTTCCATGGCTTTTCTCTGACTTTTTCAGTTGTTTTTTGGTTACTGGATAAGGATCGTCTTGATGCAGACCTATTTGCTATAGGAAATCTTTTGGACTGATTCATTCGGTCAAAACAACAATTCAGTCACAATTCATTCATCACTGGTTTGCAGACAATAGCCTATGCAGTTTTTAAAACATCTTTAAGCAAAAAAAAAGTATATTCAAATTTTCACTTTGTTTACATCAAGAGTGTATTCATTTCCTGTTTTTCAATTCCATCATTCAGCATCTGATTGTGATGTTTTTCACTTCTTTCCAGCTCTTTTTAATCTGGTGTCATAAACCACGCCCACCACAGCAGAGAGGACCAATCGAATCACAGCTTCAGTGGAACCGCAGCAGTGAACAGAGTCTGAGGAGAGAGACGTTTTATTGAGAACCTGCACCAAAATGTTTGTGGTATTTCTATAAATATTTATTCATATAATCTCTGCCATACCTGGACATGGTTGACAAAGTTCAGTGACGTTGAGATGTGTAGCCTGGTCACTGATAGGGTTGTTTACTCTACAGCTGTAGGTGTTGTTATCCTGATACTCCACCTCCAGAGGTAGAGAGAGACTGATGCTGAGATCAGACACACTGATGCTGGACAATAAACTGTTTCCTTTGAACCAGGAGAGAGTCACATGACCCACATTCAACACTGAACACAACAATGAACAATTCTGCTGTGATGATCCTGATGATGAGGATGAAGAAGGACATTGTGAAGAGCCTCTGATAATGACAGGTATAGGCAGATGAGCTATAAAATGAGAGATCACTTCATTTAAGCTTTTAAAGATTCAATTTGAGTTTATCACAATGTTTAGAGGGTAAAAACACTTAACAGATCATTATAAAAAATATTCTAAGTAATTGAAGATCTATTAACAGTGTATATGACCTGCTGTTGATTTTTTAGGAGAGGCAGAACATGAATTGGTGAAAACCATTAAATTCAAGCACTTACCAAAGACAGTAACGTTAAATAATACAGCCAATGACTTTACAAGCCTGATGAACTGTAGTGCATAATAATATCTAATATCAGATGTTCCATTATCAAAAGTAATGTCTATAAGAGTGTTTTCAGGTTCAATCCTCCACTGTATATAACGCAAATCATGTCTGTGTATATCAGTAACATCAGTGTGTAGAGTAACAGAATCTCCCTCCGTCAGTAACACTGTCTTCACTTCATCTGTATCAGAATCAAGCATAGCAAGATAACAATACATTTAATTAACCAACAAGGTGCCACAAATAAGCAAAAACTAAAATCACGCTGTAAAATCAGACAAAGATCACTTTTCAGACTACTAATGCAAATTTTTTTCTATGGATAATCGCTCTTTTGTCTTCTTTCATTCATTTTTAATCGTGACTTCAGAAATGATTACTTGAATAAATGACTAATCTTTCAGCTTTATATCCTATTGTGTAACTTCAATCCACAGAGATTCAGGAAATAAATTGAAGCTGTTTTTTTGTTGTGCGTACGTTTGTGTGTGTGTTTTTTTTTTTTTTAAACTCTATCTTCTCCAACTCCTGACAATTTGTTTGTGGTTTCATTTGCAACTTTTGTACCTCTCTGTCTTGCTATTTTTTCCATTTTCAGTAGGTTCTGTAATTTATTGTTAAAACACGACTTTTTAAAGTACTCACCATAGACAGTGACATTGAATAACACTGTTTTCTGCAAGAAAGGGTTATAATATGTGAGGTCTATCTGATAAAGTCCAGAGTCTGTGGTTCTTATGTTCCTGATGGTCAGAGATCCAGTCTGACAGTCCATTTGTAGTCTGCCTCCAAATTTTTTATCAAAATGATACGTGACTTCAGTAAACGATTCCGCTATTCCAGTACATTCAGGTCCAAACCCCCACACTATATGATGCATTTTTCTGTCTGTATCACGAACATCAATGTTTAGAGTGACTGAGTCTCCCTCCATCACGTATACTCTCTGTATACCATATGTATCAGAAACACAACAAGGTAACAATAATAAATACCATTTAATGTAAATCCTCGGACTATACTGAAGATTAAGTACTTACCAACCAGATGCCACAAACAGAAGAAAATGAATATGTGAAACATTTTTTCAGCTGTTTGCTATGAGATAAAAGCACTCTTCAAATCTGAGCTATAACTGAACAGAAATGTAACATCAATCGCAAAGTCGTTTTAAAGTCTTAGTGTGAATAACAAAATGTTGAGTAATGAAGGAAACGCAGTCTGTAAAAGGGCTAGTCTTCACACCCACATTACCGCTAGTCCTTGAGTTGGCTAATTTTAAAAGGTTGTCGTCACTAGACCTTGTGGTCAGTTTTCTTGCATCTCACTTCACAATTAGCTACTGTATCCACTGAGCAATTTTCTCCATGTCTGACTCTTTTTCAGATGGAAAAAATCTGTATTTATCAATTAGCTTGAAATCGGGATTCTGTATTTACTAAGTGTTTGTCATTTAAAACGCTTTATGCCTAATGTAAATGATGCACTGTAAAAAATGACCGTAATTTTAACAGTTAAAAACTGTGAAAATGCTACAGTAAAAACCTGTTAAATGGTTTATGGTAAGTTCCCCTAATATATACGGTGAAAAACTGTAATAGACATTTCAGACAACTTTACTGTGAAATACCGTTTTTGGAAGTGAAAAAGAATATAAAATTTACAGGGCAAAACTGTAAATTGACGTTCCTAGAATTCCCTGCGTTGCATTTCAAATTTTGTTTGAATTTGACGTTTTTTCTTTGAAATAACTGTTTCTTCTTAGTTTTTTCTTATCAGTTATGTTTATTAGGGTTGTTTATTACATCTAATGTTGTTAAATTAATGTTTATTGCAAATTTCAGTTTAATGAGTCTCACCATGATGGTGTTTAATGTTTGTGTGAATGACACTGTGCACCTTCTATATATGTTATTATTTAAAATGTTTGTGATGGGCTTTGGTTCATCATGTGAATTTCTCATCACCACTTACATTTGGTGGTTATCAGTGTATTTCAAAAGTACAAAACAGATTTCAGTAGGTTGAAAACCTCAATAGGTTGGTATATTAACATTATATCACTTGATGAAATTACGGTATTTGACTGTAAATTTAAGTTAAAACCGTAAAACCTAAAATGTTGCTACCGTATTATTTACGGTAGAATTCCGGCAACCACAGTTGCCGTTTTTTTACCGTAAATTTTACGGAATTGTTTTTACAGTGTGCATAATGAATGATTGTGACAGATTTTGAAAGACTACATTGGATGTCTTTAAACGTCAGTGTATGGGACAGATGTTCAGGATATAAATGGATGCTACTACTAGTTTTACTTGTGTAGGCCGACGTGCTTTTCTGTGGTTTTCTTTTTGTGGTTTTCTGCTTTCTCCAGTAAGCTGCTGATGATTTGTTTGTGGTTCAGTGTGTAACTTTCGCACCTATTATCAGCACAGTCTGTTTCTTGTGACATAAAATAAGAAAAAAAAGCACCACCAAACGCATCTTTCTCTACTGATAGCCAGTCAAAATTATTTGTGTATTCTCATAAAAGTTACATTATTATGTTGTCTATCTTTTCACACTTAGGGATAGTTCACCCAGAAATGAAAATTCTGTAATTAATTACTCACCCTCATGTCGTTTCAAACCCGTAAGACCTTCGTTCATTCTCAGAACACAAATTAAATTATTTTGGTGTTAACCAATTAAACATGTTGCAACACTATCAACACTTCTCATTTCATTCCAACTGGACTATTAATCCATCATTTCCTCTTCCCGCATTGCAGATCCACCCACAGTGTGTTAGAGTCTTGATCTTCAAATTTAGACTGAATATTGATTGTATTTTAATCAAACGATTTGTGCAGCAAGGATGAAGAGTGATAAACTTTCACCTGTATAATTCACACAAACAGGAAACTTCTGTTTATTCACCGTTCAGCTGCCATGATTGACTAATTGAGATTAATTATTACCATTTAAATTTAATATAGATTGTGTTGTTGCTGGGGTTTTTATTATTATTATTATTTTATTTGGTGTTCTAGTATCATAGAGAGCAGAAACTTGCAGTCCATCTTTATGAAGTTTTAATATTGCCCAATTTTAAATGGGGAAAAAAGACGAAGAAAGCAGAACTACCACCACATTTGTTTGGTGGTAGAAATAATAGTTTTGCAAAACTTTATAAGAATTATCACAGAAATGTTTTCTGGGTGTTTCTTAATATTTTCAAAATAACAAAATTTAGTCTATATTTTCATGTTTTCTCTTTGCTTAGCTGCTCAGCTCTTCTGGATCTGATGTCATAAATCACTATGGCAACAGCAGCCACACCCACCACAGCAGAGATGACCAATCGAATCACAGCTTCAGTGAAACCACAACAGCTAACAGTGAACTCATCTGAAGACAAAAAAAAGGAGAACCTAAATGATGACAAAATCACCAACCGCATCAAAACAGAATGGCAAAACATTGATTTGTTTTGTGTTTTCTATTAATAATTATAATATTCCCAACATACCTGGACATGGTTGACAAAGTTCAGTGACGTTGAGATGTGTGGTCTGGTTTCTGATGGGATTGTTGAGCACACAGCTGTAGGTGTTTTTCTCCTGATATTCCACCTCCAGAGGTAGAGAGAGACTGATGCTGAGATCAGACACACTGATGCTGGACAATAAACTGTTTCCTTTGTACCAGGAGAGAGTCACATGACTCACATTCAACACTGAACACAGCAGTGAACAATTCTGTAATGATTCTGATGATGAAGAACATGTAGAGTATCTGGTGAGGACAGGGGTGGGAAGATGAGCTACAAAACACAAGAGAATAAGGTGAAATAAATGTCTACTTAATCTGTACTAAATATTCTGAGATTTGATGAATTTATGCATGTTGTCAGTTAACATTCTTTGAACACACTGGCATATGTAAGAGATTTCAATTGACTTATTGTGAAAACATTGTCAAAAAAGGACACATTAAATTCAACTACTCACCATAGACTGTAACAATGAATGATTCTACTAAGAATCGACTGCTAATTTGATAAAGTCCAGAGTCTGTTGTTCTGATGTTGCTGATGGTCAGAGATCCAGTTTGATTGTCCATCTGTAGTCTGTCTTTGAATATCTCATCATAATAATATCTAATATAACCTGTCTTCACATCAAGCTGAATGATTCTAACATTACGAGATTCTTCAGGTCTAAACCAACTCCACTGAATATAATTCATATAATATCTATCATAAAAATTATCTTGTCTGCGTATATTAATGTGTAGAGTGACAGACTCTCCCTCCATCACTGACATTATCTTCTCTGCATCTAAATAAGGACCAACCAAACACACCAAAATAGCAAGATTTTAGAGACAGTTCATCCAGAAATTACAATACTGTCATCGTTTAGCTGCTCAGCTTCATGTCGTTTCAAACCTTTCTTCTAAGGAACACAAAACTGAACATTTGGAATAATCTTTTAACTGTTTTTGTCTGTACGTTGAAATTCGGTTGGGTCCAAAACAACACAAACATCTTTTGAGTTCCACAGGAGAAAATAAGTCATTCAGGTTGGGAACGACAGAAATGTAAATCATCTAACTGCGATGAACATGAAGGCAAAAACTATTTTAACTTACCAATCAGATGCCAGAAACATAAGAAAATAAGAGCACAAAACATTTTTTTTCAACCGCATGAGATAAATTAGGAAGTCGAATGAAGGAACTCTTCTGTCAGTAAGAAGAACTTGTCCGGTCATCTCGTTTTTGTGGCTAAAGGTCTGTTACGTCTTTCTAGATGGGCTACATGTTACATACTAATAATACAAACGGGGAAAAAATAAATTGGTAAGTTTTTACTATGTGCACAACACGATTGATGAGAGGGTGAGTAAACAAACACCTTCACTGAAATTTTTTTTTAAGGTAAGTGGTCACAAACAATTTATTTTAGCTACATTTAATTCAAATAAATATGTTGAAAGTTAGTCAACTAAATTTGTTTATTTAAATGTAGCTCAAATAAATTGATTGCAACCACTTACCTTAAAAAAATTGAGTAAATTCAATTAATCATTTTTTTTCAGTGTTCCTGTTTATGGCTAAATTGGCTCATACAGCCTTGACTGAATTACACCAATACGAATCTTCACAGTTCAATGTTGGTTATAATCTCTATTTAATAGTTGTTTGTACCTGTTATTTAAGAAGAACCAGTAGATGGCACTGCTGTACTAGAGAACCAGAATCATATTCTTCACTAAACAAACAAATTCTTTATATATAGTTTAATTTGTTAGCATTTGGGAATATGAAACCCTTCAACGATGATTTTGCAGTCGTTTGGATATTGGATAAGGATCATTTTAATTCAGATCAATTAAGGAATCTTTAAGGGCAATTGGTTCACTCACCAATTGATCACTACTACTTACACTAAGTAAGTTTTACTCCAAGATTAATATATAATGAAACATTTTACAGCTGAAAAATCTATATTCAAATTTCACCAATTCCTGTCCAGTGACTGTTAAATTCTCTATTTCCAGGTTTTTCACGACCATCATTCAGGGGCTGATTGTGATGCTCTCCACTTCTTTTAGCTTTTGATGTCATAAACCACTATGGCAACAGTAGCCCCGCCCACCACAGCAGAGATGACCAATCGAATCACAGCTTCAGTGAAACCACAACAGTGAACAGAGTCTGAGGACAGAAAAAGAGGTTTTATTGAGAACCAAAATTTTGAGAAATTCACCAATAACATCTTGACGCACCTCCACATGTCTGGCAGAGTTGAGTGATGTCCAGATGTTGAGTCTGGTTTCTGATGGGATTGTTGAGCACACAGCTGTATGTGTTTTTATCCTGATACTCCACCTCCAGAGGAAGAGAGAGACTGATGCTGAGATCAGACACACTGATGCTGGACAATAAACTGTTTCCTTTGAACCAGGAGAGAGTCACATGACTCACATTCAACACTGAACACAGCAGTGAACAATTCTGTAATGATCCTGATGATGAGGATGAGCAGTTTGAAGAGTTTCTGGTGACAACGGGAATGGGCAGACGAGCTGGAAAAATTATTAAAAAAAAATTAAAAATCAAAATAGGAATAAATTGTATTAATAGAGGGCGAGTATTATTATTGTCACTTATTTTTTAGCATTTTAAGACCTTCAGGTTTTTTCAAGAAAGGAATGCATACAGTAAATATGCATAAATATGTACATTCAATTAAAATACTCACCATAGACACTAACATTGAAATAAATGTCTATGTATTTTATCATCTGTAGTTGATACAGTCCAGAGTCTGTGGTTCTGATGTTCCTGATGGTCAGAGATCCAGTTTGATTGTTGATCTGTAGTCTGTCTCTAAATCTCTCAGCATTAAAATAATCAATATCAGGTGCCCCCTCATTAAACTGAATAACTACAAATGTATTTTCAGGTCCAAACCTCCACTGTATGTATCGTATATTTTGTTTGGTTATATTAGTAGCATTAGTCTGTAGAGTAACAGAATCTCCCTCCGTCACCGATACTGTGTTCATGCCATCTGTATGTGAACCAAGCAAACCAAAAGAGCAAGATTAAAAAACCCAAAAATGAATGTTTTGTCATCATTTGCTCACCCTGTTGTTCCACACCTGATTGACTTTCTTTCATCCGTGGAACACAAAAGATATTTTGAAGACATATAGGGATCCAACACAGCACTCCCACACACGCACAAACACAAAATCTATTTTGTGTTTCCACAGAAGAAAGTCGAACAGTTTTGGAACAAAATGACAACAGAAGTTTAGTTAATCTGACTTTATGCAACCTGAAGCCATAAAAGCCTGTTTAACTCACCAACCAGATGCCATAAACAGAAGAAAATAAGAGCACAAAACATTTTTTTTCAGCCGTAGGAGACAATGGAGGAAGTCTAATGAAGGAACTCTTCTGTCTGTCAGCTAAAATAACTACTCCAGTTGTTCTCTATGTGGTTAAACGTCTGTTTCTGGATAGTCACGTGTTACATTGCATGTTAATACAAACAAAACACCAACATTTAACTTAACTTAGTTACATAATTAAAATACATCATTAAAATTGACACACTGATGCTGGACACTAAACTGTTTCCTTTGTACCAGGAGAGAATTACATGACTAAAACCACACTAAAACACATTTGGACACTGATGATCATCCTGATGATGATGAACCATTTGTGACCCTGGACAACAAATCCAGTCATAAGTGTTAATTTTTCGAAATTGAGATTTATACATAATCTGAAAGCTGAATAAATAAGCTTTCCATTGATGTATGGTTTGTTAGGATCGGACAATATTTAGCCGAGATATAACTATTTGAAAATCTGGAATCTGAGGATGCAAAAAAATCAAAATATTGAGAAAAACACCTTTAAAGTTGTACAAATGAAGATCTCAGCCATGCATATTACTAATCAAAAATTAAGTTTTGATACATTTACGGTAAGAAATTTACTAAATATCATAATAGAAAAAAAGCAGTCCTTCACCCAAGAATTACACATGATGCACACATATTGAACTCATGCTTTTAAAGGAACTGTCTTATGTTGATATATTTATCTCTGCTGATCATTTGTGTTGCTACAGTAAATATTTTTATCAGGCTTCTCATTTTCCTAATTTGAGAAGGCAGGACTCGAAATGGCACTCGAAACACTGTTGTGCGAAATCTTGGCATGATGTCCACAAAGCTACGACTCTGACGACTCAATAACTAATAAATAATTTAAAAAGTCTATTTACATTTAATCTAATGTAAATCCCCTGACTACACTAAACCTAAAATCACTTACCAACCAGAGGCCATAAAAAGAAGAAAATGGCCAACTTTCTCCAGGTATTATAAATGGATGGATGTTTTATTTCATAGATAAACTGTGAGGTAACTCAAAGTTAAAGTTAACATTAGCTTAAAAACAGTCCTGCACCTATTAACTACACAAGTTGAGGTTATGCGGTTAAGGAAGCGACTTTCATTTGACACATTTATTTCTGCTGATCATCTGTGTAGCATCTGTGCACTTTTTATCAAATTTTTATCAGGCTTCTCATTTAAATGTTGGCCTCGACATCCTGTAGGGCTTTTAAAAAGTGGACTTCTCCCAGACTGATTCATAGTCTTTTATTTTTCATTATCAGCTGGTTTGGACTTGCCCATCTTTTGTTACTGGGGACTTTGTTGCATGCCTGTGGTTTCCCCGGTAACCATAGGCCCTACACATTTAAATCCTGCCTGGTCTCTGCTCCACTTTCAGGTTGGGCCACCTCATTGGACATTATTGTTCGACACAGGCGTGCAATGTGTCCTGGCTTTCCACAACGATAGCTCACTTCACTCCTTACAGCAGTTTCACTAACCCCTTGAGGTTTCTGGGCCTGAGGATGCACAGTCTGCAGCAATGCTCCAACTTTAGCTTCCAACTGTGTCAACCTATTGACTTGATCTTCTTGGCTGGTCACCAGTTTCTTTACTAGGGCTTTGAGTTCAGTCTTATCCATGTTCTGTCTACTTCCTTTCTCAGTCCTCGTGTTTTCTCCACTCTGGGCACCATTAGAAGTTGGTGCATTAGAAGTTGGACGTACATCTTTTTGACTCTTGGCTGTGTCTGAAACCTGCTTATCTCTCGAGCAAGTTCTGCTTGAAGTTCATGAAAACTTAAAAGCCTAGGCTTCATTGCTGCTATCCTTTGATAAACCTCTTCGTCGCTCAGTCCTCTCATGAACTGACGAGTCAGTTTATCATCCCGGTCTGGAAACATTTGGCCTCCATACTGCGCCTCTTCCACCGAACGTAATGTGGCCTCCAAAGCAATGGTGTATGAGCATGCTGATTCCCCAGGGCGCTGGTATCTCTCATAGAAATCAGCTTATGGGTCCAGAGATGTCTGCATATCACTATATTCAGCTCGTAGCTCTTCAAAAGCTCTGCCTGTAGTCTGCTCATTAGGAGGGAGATTCAGAACCAGTCTTCTTGCTTCACCACTCAAATGTCGCACTATCGTAGCAAAGCACAAATTTCCAGGCATCCCTTCAGCATCAAGAAGATACTGCATATCCTGTATTCAGTCTTCAATAAGTATTTTGCAATTGGGACCACCACTGAATATGTGCACATTTCGTACTTGGTGCATCTGTGTAAAGCTGGGTTGTGGCGTGGTCATTGCAGAGGCATGGAAGTTTGTGTCTTGCTGATAAGCCACATGCGGAGGTCCAGTCTGAGGTTGTTGTGGCAAAACGGGTTGCTGTGCATACATATGTTATCCAGGATACACTGGCATTGTTATAGGAGCATATACAGGAGTAGAGGAGGATGACACAACGACACAGTTTGAATGTGAGGTTCGCTTTTGGTCACTGGAAGTCTGGCAGGCTTGAACGGTTTGTGAGGAAAATTGGGTCCAGACAAGAAAGGAGGTGCTGGGGGCAGAAATGAGTCGGGTGTTGTTGGGTACATGGCATTTGGTGCACCATTGCAGGAGGATGGAGGGGCCTGAACAGCCATTTGATGGCCAGTCAACTTAGTTTGGGGTGAAGAAACCATTGCAGCAGGAGATTGCATGCTATATCGAGAAGTGCACATACTAGGTGACTGGATCACACCTGGATAAGTAGACAGCCCAGTCAATGCTGGGTGTGAGTATGGGACATTTGTAGAAAGGCACATGTCAGCTGGAATTCTGTTGGCCATATTTGGTGAAGCCTGAATGGTACTAATGAGAAACAACACACAGCTCCCCCCAAAGGACGGGAGAACACATTACATCTTCCCTACATATATATACTGACTTATTCATTAATGTGTAATATGTTTTATTTTTTAAAGAAATTGTAATCTCTAAAAAATGTTTTGCTTCAGACCATCTACAAATGTTAAATCTTAAAATAAAATGTTAGGGTTAACACTGCATCTTTCTAGGGGGGAAAATGCGGCGATTGATATATAGTTTATTTATAGTTATTTTCAAAGCTTCAATGGGACGAAAGGGAACGGTTAGGGAATGTGGACCGCGATCTGTACGAAGGGGGTCACCATCCCCCCCACCCCACGTGGCGGCCCGAGTGAATTTGCTGTCCAAGTGGCCCAGAATCCATAGCGGTGCCCCTGGACACACCATTACTATTTCATGAAACTATCATATTAAACTATCATACCAGGCCTATTATGTGAAGTGTAGGCTGGCGAAATGGTGACATGAAAGGACTTTATTATATTACCATTTTTGATGATTATGCAGCATTACGTCTTATGCTCATCAAGCCTGCATTTATCTGATCATGAATACAGAAAAAAATTGTAATGATGTGAAATATTATTACAATTTAAAAGAATGTTTTTTTCTATTTTAATATACTTTAAAATATAATTTATTCCTGCGATCAAAGCTTAATTTTGCGAATCATTACTCAAGTCCAGTGCATGATCCTTCAGAAATCATTCTAATATGCTGATTTATTATCAATTTTGGAAACAGTTGTGCTGATTATTTTTATTTATTTATTTATTTATTGATTTATTTTTGGAACCTGTGATAGGTACTTTTTTGGGGTTCATTGATAAATAAAAAGTTTTAAAGAACAGCATTTATTCAACAATTTTCTAACAATATCAATCTTTACTATCACTGTTTCTATCAATTTAACAAATCCTTGTTGAATTAAAAACTAATTTCTTTTAAAAAAAAATACTGACCTCAAGCTTTTGAGCGGTAGTGTATATTGTTAAAAAAGTTATATTTTAAATAAATGCTGTGATTTTATTTTTTTTGATTTTATTCATCAAAGAATCCTGAAGAAAGTATCACAGGTTTCCAACATTGATAATAAATCAGCATTGCATAAAATGCATTGTAAAGTATATAAAAATTTGGATCAATACATATTATATTATATCTGCATATATATATACAGTGCCTATAGAAAATCATAATACCCTGTGAAAACCTTTACTTTTTGTCACATTACACCCTAAAATAAAAATAAAATAAAATAAATGAAGTTAACTTTTTTGAGCTGCATGTACACATTATAACCCTCATCATTAAAGTAAAAATATCATTTTAAAAAAAATTCTGGAGGATTATTAAAAATGAATCAGTGAAATGCCTGGTTTGGTAAAGTGATCAGCCCCTTAGAGAATACCATTATAAACTTGCTCAGATGCAAGCAATCAACTTCCAGATTAAACACCAGGCTAATTGCCCCACCTGACATCAATAGTAGTGGTGTTGATTACTTCAGAATAAAACAAGCTGTTTCTTGAAGATTCCATTATTAGTAGTTCAAGTTAGGAGAAGGCTACAAAAACATATCAAAGGCTTTAGCTATCCCTGCAAACAAGTCTGCGGTGGCCCATTATGGGCACACTTAGGGCTAGTCTAAGGGCCCCCAGCGGGCTGCCAGCGCGGGACCCCTGAGCATTTGCTCATTGGCAAAATGTTGGCCCCTTAGCACTGGCCCTGCGTGGGCAGCCCTCATTTAACCCTCACAAGGCCCACACAATTAATCTACAACAATACATCTGTTTCACTATTAATACTTCTCAGCTACTATAACTTAAGCCTTCGGGAAAAACAGTTTCTATACATCTGAAATGGAAAACTAATGTCTGTATTGTCAAAAATGTACAGTAGTCAAAGGGATTTCAAATCAATTTATTAAATACAAAACAGAAAACATTAAATTCAGGTTAATACAGTTACATATAGGCAAAAATGTAAATACACAAAAGTACAAAAAAAAAAAAAAGATAACAAACAAAGCAATTTAAGATTGTAGAATTTCGTCATGTGACAGTTGCTGTGTGCAAAAGTCTTATCTGTAGTACATCGATGTCCAACACTGTCCATAGCTGAAGTTGGCTGATAGCAAATGAATAATCTAACCTCTTGTAATGAAAACACGCCACAGCTCTCAAACACCAGACTCTTCCTAACCAGGAACAGTCAAAAATAGTCCAGACTATGGTCTCACGTCGAAAAGAACTTTAAATCCATATTCAAACTGGACCATGATGTGGGGATCTCACCAATAAAGAATCCTTCTAAAATGCATACAAATACCCTGTCTTAAAATCTTAGCATCAATCCAAACATAGGCCATACATACATGTAACATCTCTGCAAAAAAAAAAAAAAAAAAACATCAACTCCTTACTTTAGACTGGGCTTGAAATGACACATTTCCCAACCAGGCCACAGCACAACATGTTCAACAGGTGATCTATGCTGGCTACTGCTGCTTGCTATTGCTAACTCCCTCTACCACATGGCTTTACTTAAGGAAACCTAAAACACCTTAGCACCCCTAGTGGTAAGGAAGAAAACTGCCCACAAAATTCTTAATAACAGGCTTATGTCTGTTACACCTCAAATATGACTCATGAGACCTAGTTTCCTGCAGAGTCTATAGCTCCAAGTTTGATCAAACTCACCCACCTGTGATTTTCTAATGATCCTGAAGATATGCTCAGGTGTGTTTGATTAAGGTTAGAAGTTAGAACTAAACTCTACAGGAAAGTGGATCTTGCGAGCTAGATTTGAGGATCCCTGGCCTATATGGAACAACAGGCTCTGAAAAGGTATCTTTTGGTTTGAGCCATTCCAGTTCAATTGAGTGACTAAAGAATGGCCAATCAGTGTTAGTATTCTCCTAGTTGCATTACAGGGCTGCCTTCACAAAACCTGCGTGGGCCCAAAGGTACAAAAGTTGCTCTGGGCCCGAACGGGCTGGCCCACACTGGGCCATTATGGGATTAATGTGGGCTGTCCCATAGTGTGGGCTGCTCACAGAGAGCCTGCGGTGAGCCCAAATCTGTGGGCCTCGCCTGGGCAAGCCCGCACTGGCCAGCATGGGCCCCGCAGGAGCATGTTTGCAGGGGATGCTGTGCAAGATAGATAACCAGGATCAAAGCAATACTCTTTATATGAAAGAATAAATCACACAAATATCTTTGCTCTTTTTGACCAGTGATCTTGTTGATTCAGATCAGTTTGCCAAGGAATCATTTTGACCATTGTCTAAAAACAATAAATAAATACATTAAAAAATGTTTTCTGTGTGCGTAAGAGTCCTAGTGCCCAGATGTGAGAACATATGGCTCATCATTCAGTGACTGTGATGTTCTCCAATTCTTTCAGCTCTTCTAGATCTGATGTCATAAACCACTATGGCAATGGTAGCCACGCCCACCACAGCAGAGATGACCAATCGAATCACAGCGTCAGTAAAACTGTAACACTGAACAGAGTCTGAGCACAGAAAAAGAGGTTTTATTGAGAACCTGCACCAAAATTATGATAACTCACCAACACATATTAATTGGAAGAAGAAAAAACATTTATCTGTTGTGTTTTTTATGACGAAATATTAATATCACCACTAACGTACCTGCACATGTTTGGTAGAGTCCACTGATGTCCAGATGTTGAGTCTGGTTGCTGATGGTATTGTTTATTATACATCTGTAGGTGTTTTTATCCTGATATTCCACCTCCAGAGGCAGAGAGAGACTGATGCTGAGATCAGACACACTGATGCTGGACAATAAACTGTTTCCTTTGAACCAGGAGAGAGTCACATGACTCACATTCAACACTGAACACAGTAGGACACATTTTGACTCTGATGATGAAGACCATGTAGAGTATCTGGTGATGACAGGGATGGGAAGACGAGCTGGAAAACATGAGAGAATAAGGTTAAATAAATTACTGTATAGACCTTTTTCTGAACACGGAAGTCTCCCCTGATTAGAACGGTGCTTTACATTTCCGGTTTCTAGTCACATTTCCATATTTTCAGAGCCGATAATATAATGTGAAACCGAAAGTCATTTTTAAAAAATCATGTGGCGCCGTTGTTTCATCACTTTACAGTGTCGAAATGACCGTCTTTTTGCAGTAAAGGACCAGTCATAGTTCAATGAGTGGGAAGATGACATGAAGTTCACATACAGCTCCCGATCGGGGTGAAGTTCATGGGATTTTGTACACAGAATGATAAGAACAAACATTATTTTAACATATATTATTATTTCACACTCAGTACTTTAACTTAAGCGCTGCAAGCCATATATACAGTGCCTGCAAGACAGATTTTCTGATACGCCAAACAAGTACTTTAAAGGAAATCCATAGCTTACTGCCGTTACTGTGGCAGCCAACAACAGCACAGCAACCCTCCGCACATTTTTATATGTAGTTATATTGAAAAAGTTTCAAATCAGTCTATCTTTTTTTTCCCCCCCGTTTTAATGGATTTCTATGGAGACCGGAACACGAGAGCACCCAAACGGAAGTTAGAATCCATCATGGCGCCGCTCATCAGTTATTCAGGAAAAAGGTCTATACTCTAGAAATATAGAGGCAAAAAAATCATTCTAATAATTTAAAGTCCTATCAGTATCTGTAGCCAGCTAATATACTTTGAACTTATTTAAATATATAAGAGACTTTATTGTGGAAATAAAAGGACACATTAAATTCAACTACTTGCAACCAGAATTCCGTGTAATGACCACGGACCCTTAACTCCGTAACTGTTTAATACTGCTATTAATACGTTCTCCGTCAAGCGGAAGCGATGAGACCTGTTTTCCGGGTTTGGTCAGGTGGCGTTCGACATATACCCAATTCTGTGAGACCAGGTTGACTCACCATAGACTGTAACATTGAATGATTCTCCTAAGAATCGACTGTCCATTTGATAAAGTCCAGAGTCTGTGGTTCTCGTGTTCCTGATGGTCAGAGATCCAGTTTGATTGTCCATCTGTAGTCTGTCTCTGAATATCTCATTCTCATAATATCTAATATCATATGTCTCCTCATGATGCCAAATGACTCTAGCTATCTGATTATGTCCAAAACTCCAGTTTATAAGGATATGACGCATATAACGCATATCACGAATATATGACATCTTGGGAATGTGTAGAGTGACAGAATCTCCCTCCATCACTGACACTATATTTACTCCATCTGTATAAAATACACCAAGACAACAAGATTAAAAACAAAACAAAACAAAAAACAATGAACTAAACCTGAAGCCATAAAAACATGTTTAACTTACCAATCAGATGCCACAAACAGAAGAAAATGAACGTGGGAAACATTTTTCTACAGTAGGAGATAAAAACACTATACAGATCCAAAAAGCCACAATAGAAATGTATCATAAATATACAAAAAATTCTACTGATCTTAAAACTGTAGATAGCCTACTGAATCTAATGGATGAACTTTTCTGATTGTGAGAACATCTTCAGTCTTCACACTGCTATAAATGGCTGAATGTCAGTTCCTCAAACTCTGACAAGTCACATGTTACAGTCTATGACAATCGACTATCAGCACAGCTAAATTTTATATTAACCAGGGTTAATTTACTCCTGTTAACAACTATTTATTTATTCATTATTTCATTATTGTGTGCATTACATTTAAATGCTTGGGTCCAGAATGATCAGTCCCATTTGTTTACGTTCTTCATCTGCCACTGAGATGAGCTTTCTCCAGGTATTATAGACCTCTTTGGTTGATATATACATTGTTTTACCAAAATGTTTTGTATGTGCAACTTAGTCAAATGTGAGGTTCACATTAGCTGAAAAGCAGTCCTTCACCCATAGACTACACACTCACACATATTGAGCTCATGCCATAAGGAAGTGAGAACTGTGACAACACTATACTGTGTTGCTGTCAGTGTTTTTGTCAGGCTTGTTTTTTAACTTTCTGCATCATGGACCCAAAGTCGCTTTGCATAATTCAGTATTTTTTTCATGCTTTTATGTCCGCCCTTCTGAAAAAACCAATAGAAACCCGCCCAAAACACAATAGAAAATGTAATGTTTTAATGGTTATAATGGGAATTGTATTGGTTTTAATGGAAACTATAATGGTGTCTACTGGTATGTGATGGACTCTATTGGTGGGATGTTAAATGCTATTGGAAAAATGCCCAAAACACACCACAAAAAGGAATTTTGTAATGGTTTTACTGGAAAAAACTAATGGTTTATAATGGTATTTTAATGGAAACCATTAGAATTTCTGTGATGGTTTCTATATTGGGCTTCTATTGTTTTTTTGTTTGTTTTTTTAGCAGGGCGCCTGACAGTAATTCTCAGACGAAATTACTCAGTATTTAGAGTCAGTGTAAAATGTAGATTTTGTGTTCAATAGGTAATGTAGTCATTTGGTCGACATTTGATTAATATGAACAGTTGCTGTAATTATGTGTGTCGTGAAAACTCTTCAGAGGAAAAAAACATTTAGTGTGTGATAAATACTGCATTCTTGTATATTTAATAGATATCATTGGGCGTATTGTTTCATTTAGTAAACGAAAAATAAGATTTTGCTCATCTAGGAATGTTCCTTCACGAACGATCAAACACCGCTAGCAGTTACACGCCTAAACATCAGATGGCGCAGGAGAGTCACGACTGACGGAAGTAAAAACAGAAGAACGACAGATCGCTGAGTGGACCTTGCTGAAGTCTCATGTTTACTAACACTCTGTATCGGATTTTCCTTTAAGTTTTCTCATTTTTCTTTGTTATGCAAGCAAAGTATTTTAAACCTTTACAGAACAAGGAACTGTAAACTCGGTGGAAAAATTTACAAATAGGTATGTAACGTTACATGCCTACTAGATACAACATGACACACACACAAAAAAAAATATCAGATATGACTTTTATTCTATAATTAACTTTTATTTTATGATTAAAGCATTGAAAATGTAAATCAACAAAATATTTTTCAGACATTTTAACAGCTCAAGATGGCTTTGGTGCCCTATGATGAGAATCTACTGCCTGCGCTGTCAAAACTTCACCAGTCTTCAGCTGAATTTAATCTGGCCAATCACAAGATCAGACTCAGCCAGGACTGGAACCGATTGGGTGTCGCTGCTGTGGTCTGGGACGCAGTAAGTTCAGTTTTATCATCTGCACTGAAAAATAAAGGTTCTTTATTGGCATCAATGGTTCCACAAAGAACTTTTGCCATCCATGGAACCTTTTCATTCCACAAAAGGTTCTTTACAGTGGGGAAAAGGTTATTAAAATGTTCTTCTAAATGGTTCTTTTAAGAACCGTTCACTGAAAGGTTCTTTGGGGAAGCAAAACTGGTTCTTCTATGGCAGGAGTGTCAAACTAGATTCCTGGAGGGCCGCAGCCCTGCAGAGTTTAGTTCCAACCCTGATCCAACACACAAACCATCTAGTTTTCAAATAAGCCTGAATAACTTGATTAGTTGGATCAGGTGTGTTTAAATAGGGTTGAATCTAAACTCTGCAGGGCTCTGAGTTTGACACCCCTCAAACACAACTGAACCCGCTAATCATTTTCTTCAACACTACTAGGAAGGCTACAGGCAGGTGAGTTTTATCAGGGTTGGATAAATAAACAGAAGTTTGCCCATCACTAGGGTGAAAGTGGGTGAAAACCTGGACTGGTGAAAGAAAGGTTGCAGGTTCAAATCCGACGGGATTTATTCACGTGTGTGTACTTTTTCCAGTCATAATAAATTAAAAGCCTGAAATCTAGGGCTGGGGGCGATTTCGCAAAAAAAATAAAATCTCAATTTGTTTTTGTTTTTTTCAGTGTTTGACTGATTCTCCATTTTTTTTACGATTTTTTTAATTAGTTAACTTAAAAATGTAGGCTAACTACAACATGATTCAAATAACTTTTTCCCTCTAGTTAAAGAAAATTCTACATCATGTCAACATGATGTAAAAGTTAAACAAATCACTTATTAAATATCTTTGCAGAAAAGATGCATGAACTACATCCTGTAAAAACTTGTCTTATACGTGTTATATGTCCAGAAATAATAGGCTTCAATGTAAATGCTTCAAAAATTCTCAACAGTCAATGTAATTCAAATTCACAATGACTGACTTTATACATAGAATCCAAATATTATACATTTGTAAACTGCACACTTGTAAATATATCTGTACATTCATTTAAACAGTTACATTTCTCTATTTCTACTTCTGTATGTAGTGCATTATTTAATTTTCTGTTTTTCTTATATTAGTGTCATACTCCATCTCTGTGTAATTCTTATGTATGCTGCACTAGTTTGCACTATGTCCATACTTTCTTCTGCACTGGAAACAGTGACGTGCAGAGAGTTCCTCAGGGGCGGTGGCTCATATGTAAAATAGGGTTTAAAACAATATAAAAAATCTTATATATATATATATATATATATATATATATATATATATATATATATATATATATATATATATATATATATATATATATATATATATATATATATATATACACACATACACACAAACACAGTGCCTATATAAAAATCATCATACCCCTTTGAAATAGTTACTTTATTTGTCCTAAAGCCTGAAATCAAACCCCATTCCAAATAACTTTTCCCGCTTAACTTACAATTTTGGTCTTACAACATCAAACCAATGAAAGAAAAAACACAACAGTTCTGCAAATTAATAAAACAAACAAAAAAAACCTAGAATGACAGGTTTGGAAAAGTCATCAGCCCCTTGATTTAATACTTCGAAGAGCCAGCTTTTGCTTTAATTACAGCCGTCAGTCTTTTTTTTTTTTTGGATATGTCTGTACTAGCTTTGCACACCTTGATTGGGGAATATTTGCCAATTCTTCCTTGCAGAATTGCTCAAATTCAGTCAAATTCTGTGGTGAGCGGCAATGGACTGCTCTCTTCAAATCCATCCACAGATTTTAGATTGGATTTAAGTCAGGGCTCTGACTTGGCCACTCAAGGACATTTCGTTGTTGTTTTGGCAGTATGTTTAGGATCATCGTTGTGTTGGAAGGTGAATGACCTGCCCATCTTCAGCTGTCTAGCAGAGGGACGCAGGTTTTCCTCAAGAATTTTGGGACTTACTTGGCAGCATCCATTTTCCCTTCAATCCTAAACAATCGCCCAGTCCCAGCTGAAGAGAAACACCCCCCACAACATAATGCTGCCACCACCATGCTTCACAGTAGGTATGCTTTTTGCTCGTCTTCAAACATAGTGCTTGAAGTTCAGTCCAAAAAGGTCAATTTTGGTCTCATCAGACCATAGCACTTTTTGCCAGAAGGTATCAGACTCCTCCAAATGTGTTTCTGCATAGTGCAAACGAGAAATGCTTCTTTCGTGCCACCCTGCCATACAGGCCACTTTCCCAACCATGGTGAATTCTTTGCCGTACCATGAACTACTAATAATGGAATCTTCAAGAAACAGCTTGTTTTATTCTGAAGTAATCAACACCACTACTATTGATGTCAGGTGGGGCAATTAGCCTGGTGTTTAATCTGGAAGTTGATTGCTTGCATCTGAGCAAGTTTATAATGGTATTCTCTAAGGGGCTGATCACTTTACCAAACCAGGCATTTCACTGATTCATTTTTAATAATCCTCCAGAAATTTTTTTAAATGATATTTTTACTTTAATGATGAGGGTTATAATGTGTACATGCAGCTCAAAAAAGTTAAAACAGTGATAGTAAAGATTTATGTTGTTAGGAAATTGAGTAACATGCTGTTCTTTTAAAAAAATGTATTTATCAATGAAGCCCCAAAAAGTACCTATCACAGGTTCCAAAAATAAATAAATAAAAATAAGCAGGACAACTGTTTACAACATTGATAATAAATCAGCATATTAGAATGATTTCTGAAGGATCATACACTGAAGACTTTAGTAATGATGTGGAAAATTCACCATTTCGCCAGCCTACACTTCACATAATAGGCCTGTGGGTGGCACTTGGGCTTCATTAACTATGATAGTTTCATTAAATAGTAACGGTGTGTTCAGGGGCGCTGCTATGGATTCTGGGCCCCCTGGACAGCAAATCGGGCTGCCACGTGGGGTGGGGGGATGGTGTCCCCCTTCGTACAGATCGCAGTCCACGTTCCCCCTTGGGGGGCCCCACCCCAATCGTCAGACACTAAGAATCGTCCTAACTTTTTTGTGCAGTGCAGTGCTTTTGTAGTCATTTACCATCCATTTTCTCAGCTGTGTAATTTGATTTATAAAGTGAGACAAACTGCAGATCCAGATCGCTCCACAAATAAGCTTGTCTGTCCCAGGTAATTTTGTATGTAATACAAAAGTATGTAATATTCTAAATAATACATGGATTTTTAATTAAATCGACACACTAACTTTGATTATTGATGAAAAATTTGTAAAAATATTGTTTGGTTTATTTTTACTTCCGCCGATCCACTCACTGAAAGAACCATATATGGCTCAAGAGCCGATGGTTTCTGAGCAGTCTGTGGAATATCAGTCAGTCAAGCAAAATGCACGCAACCCATAGCAATGCCTCACTTTGACGGATATGTAAAAATAAACAGGAATTTTCAGACTTTTGAGCAATTAGTTACTGTTTTTGTACACATTGTCATTTTAAATCGAATTCAAATTAGGGATGCATGATATTGGATTCTGCCGATATCATTTTAGTCGATACCGATACAGATATATTTCCTTTTTCCTTTTGGAAACAACACCAAGTCTCTCCTGTGCAAAAATTATAAGCAAAATATTTTTTCATTTTGGTTAGTTTTTAACAAGAACTTATTTGTTAGATTTAAATAAACAATGAAGGTTTTTTGACAGTACGTTAAAGCTTTGAAATTAACTATAAATAAACTATATATCAATCGCTGCATTTTCCCCCCCAGAAAGATGCAGTGTTAACCCTAACATTTTATTTTAAGATTTAACATTTGTAGATGGTCTAAAGCAAACGAGTTGTAAAAATTCAGAAAATCATTTAGAGAATATGATTGGTTTAAAAATTAAAACATATTACACATTAATGAATAAATCAGTATATATAAAATTATTTAATTTACAAGTGCCATGTTTGTGATTTTTTTTTTTCTCTCCCTGTAAGCTATAGCTTCTGACCATTAAATCAAAACATACTCATTATTTTATGACCTCAATTAATCAGAAACAGTTTAAATGTTATTTTACTCTTAATTTACTTAGAAGTAGGCCAACAGCGCCCCCTACAGATTAAACTCCTTACCGAACGGGCGTTAGAACCCGTGGGAGGCTGTTACTGCTGCCGCTATTACTGTTTACACACTTTCACACACCGAATGCTTCATTCTTTACATCCTTTCACAAATTAAATGCAGCGATCCAAAACAGTCAATCTAATCATCATTCACACAAAATTTTGCTTCAAAAATGAGCCACACTGCTGATGTGATCTAATCACTAGCACACCCTGAGCACATGTGAGTTTTTGTATTCCTCTTATCGGCAAGACATATCGGTATAATTTTTCATATCGGGCCGATGCCGATATTTACATTTAAAGCCATTATCGGCCGATGCCGATATCAGTCCGATAATATGGTGCATCCATAATTCAAATGCATTTAGTTTTATTGACCACAATATCATTGCTATTTGTCTGAGAGGGCCACTTTTGAATAATTTTGAAAAAGGGCCAGGGCTTGAGCCCCCATAGCTCCCCCCTTCTGCACGTGCCTTCCTGGAAGCTCCTGTCACCAAGTCAAATTTCTTGTGTGTGTAAATATACTTAAAAGCTCTTTCTGACTTCTGAAGGTACTCCAGTAGACTATTATAAACTATAAATGTTCTGTGAAAACTATTAACAGCAGCTTTCAGCCTGTCACCATGATGCAAACATGAAATACCAGACATACAGTTATGGTTCTTTAAAGGTTTTTTATACGATTGCGCTGCTTTTCCATTGTTTTTTCTGTGTAAACATGGACGTGTTTGACTGTTGTACTCGCATCTCTTGCAGTGTCTCATACATGAAATGGCTTTCTAAGAACGTGGTGCTCAAGAAGTTCACTCCCATCTTCTTACATGTTTTTTTCCTATTCCACTGCCTGTGTCACATCTTTGTCAACACAAAAGCGTATTCTGTGTGAATGGCACCTAGCGATATGAGTGCGTAATCATGTTTGCCGACATGTGGTTGGATTGTTCTTTTTTTATTGTCAAAGTGTCTAATTTTGAGGTTTGGTAATATTTCTATTCAAAATAGCGATTCCTCGATTTCTAATAAATAAAATCATGGCAAAACATTAAATTCGAATTAATCTGAAAAATTGCCCAGCCCTAAGTCAATCCCTGTTTATTTTCCAGGCGGTAGTGCTCTGCATGTTCCTGGAAATGGGAAAGGTGGATCTGAAAGGAAAGAGAGTTATTGAGCTTGGAGCCGGCACAGGTTTGGTGGGCATTGTAGCTGCTCTGCTTGGTAAGAATGAATACTTTGCCTGAATATTTCTTTTTTTTTTTGGTCAGAATTGTCTTATTCAGTAATACTTTTTTCTCGCAGGAGCCAATGTGACAATTACAGACCGAGAGCCTGCACTGGAATTTCTGACTGCCAATGTGCGTGAAAACATTCCTCCGGGCCAGCAGGGGGCGGTACAGGTATCCGAACTTACCTGGGGTGAGAATCTACATCTGTATCCCACAGGCAGCTTTGATTTGATCCTGGGAGCTGACATCGTTTACCTGGAGGAGACGTTTCCCGCCCTCCTGCAGACTCTTGAACACCTGAGCTCGGAGAACACGCCGGTGTTGCTGTCCTGTCGCATTCGTTACGAGCGAGACGAGCGGTTCCTGATGGAGCTACGCCAGAGGTTCTCTGTGCAAGAGGTCTATTATGACTCTCAAAGAGACATTCACATTTACAGAGCCATGAAAAACACAACCAATACTGAACTATAAGGGCTGGTATGGAGGAAACCTTGGGTGGAGGTTCCTGTTTGTAATTCAAAGCATTTTAACCTTTATAAAAGGTATTGAAGATGATTAAATGACCATAATTAAAAGGAGCAAAATGTTTATATGTTGTGTTTGGCTTCACTGCTTGGGCAGCAGGTGACGCTGCTAGACAGGAGTGTAATAATAAAATGGCCTTGTGCTAAAAATAGGCACCTGTTTTGCCTTCAGCATCTCTTTTTATTTTATTTTCACTTGATTGATTTTCAAAAGCTAGTTCTTGGATTGCAAATGAGATGCATAATGATAATTATTACTACTATCATTAGTATTAGTATTATTAACAATTGTTGATTTCTATAAACAATCCGAAATATTTATTATTATAATTAATATAATTAATAATTAATAATATTAATATAATTAAAATGATGTTGTTGTTATTATTATTATTATTATTATTAATAACTATTGTTATGTTTTCTTATATAATCAAAATATGAATTATTAATCATTCTAATTATAATATTGCTTAAAATGATTCTTTAAATATAAATCATTGTTCTTGTTTATATACAATCCAAAATATATCTATTATTCTAGTTAATATAATTAATAATTAATAATATTAATATAATTAAAATGTTGTTATTATTATTATTAACTATTGTTATGTTTTCTTATATAATCAAAATATGAATTATTAATCATTCTAATTATAATATTGCTTAAAATGATTCTTTAAATATAAATAATTTTTCCTGTCTATATACAATCCAAAACATATCTATTATTATAGTTAATATAATTAAAAATCATTATCATTACTACTACAACTATTGGTTGTTTTCCATAATAAATAATATTTTAAATACTTTATAATAAAGTCTGAGTGTATATATATATATATATATATATATATATATATATATATATATATATATAATATATTACGAGTTTCTTTTTAGAGAGAATGGGTATAATTGCTGTAATAATAATAATAATATAACAACAATAATAAAACAACAGCAATAATAATAATAATAATAATTACTATTATAATTAATATTATTAAAACATTATTGTTATTGTTATTATTATTAACTATTGTTATGTTTTATATAGAATCCAAAATATTAATTAATAATAGTAATAATGGTGATGACAATAATAATAATAATAATAATATTGCTTAAAATTATTCTTTAAATATAAATCATTGTTCTTGTTTATATACAATCCAAAATATATCTATTATTCTAGTTAATATAATTAAAAGTCATTATTACTACTACTACTACTTGTTATCAGAAAATATCAGTTATAATAATATAACCTAAAATTGTTTTTAATTGTCATAGTTATAATAATAATATAAAATAAAAAATAGTTTTGTATTATAAATACAAACCAATATATAATAATAATAATAATAATATGTAAATATAAGAAAACAACAACAATAATTATTGTTATTATTGTGTGTGTATGTATATGTATAGTTGTTAAAAGATGTTAGGCTTAAAAATAATGTTTGTGAACATGTGAACTCTTCAGAGTAATTTGTTTTGACATTTTAGGATGTAGAAGGCCAAACCCGGATTTATGTTAGCTACGCTTTTGATGCATTAAACCCCAGATACTTATCATCAAAATGACCCTTATCTTGGATAAACATGTCTCCAGTTTTATAGCAGATAGCCCACATCCTGTCAATCCAATCAAAAACCCCAGCAAAGACTCTTCCAGTGTTTAGGTGCTGAGATATTTCAAACCAAAGTTTTTAATTTGAGGATAGCATGTATTTGCAGGTATCTTTAATGTTTCCGACATATTACTGCGCACTTGGAGACTCGTAAGTGCTGTGATTCATTATTGTGTCACAGAATAATGATGTGTTTTTCTTGATAAACAAGTCATTACTGCACCAAACGCGTCATGAAGCAGCGTGGCTTCGTCCCTGATGCCGCTAGAATGTCGTTAAAGCACATCACCTGTTAAAAGCGACACAAAAAAAGGATGTTTTAATGCGCTGCAGCCCATGCTGCATTAGGCCATATCGAATTTAAGCGAGTGTGTGTGTGTGTGTGTGTATTTGTTTGCAGAGGAAGTCCGCTTTGTGGCAGATGAGACTGATAGTTCCAGCTGAGCGCAGTCAATAAAGAAGACACTATGATATTTGTTGAGCTTTTAACAGGCTTTTAAACCCTTGTTGTCTGCTGTTAAATGATTTCTGAAGATCCGCCGATATGGAAAAAAACACCCTTTGAAGTTTCCTCCAGCCTTTTTAAGTCGCAAATTTGAAATATTTTGTAAAACGTCGTAATTCGCTTTCAATTCGCAGTTTAATTGCGCAAACAAATTTTAAAATCAGTTGTGAACAGGCTAAAGACAGCACACATGGCCTTTTATTGTTTTCTGTGACGTCACGTCTTTTCAGCCCCTTTATTGCAGGAGCCGTTCTCAAGCGACAGTGACATCAGAGCACTTTGCCCTGATTGGTCAAAACTGAAAGTCATCCTGATATTGTGAATCACTTATTGCAAAATTAGCACCGTAATTACAGTAAACGCCTGTCTTGAATGCATGGATGTGACCTTTCACTCCTCTATGATAAAAATCTTTCGTGAAACATCTAATCTGTTGCATTTTACAGCCCTTGACAGTGGAAAAAGCCCTTAGTTATCATGTTATCTTCTGTGTTATATTATCTTGAGTCCTTACGGAATAGGGTTGGTTACAGTCGGTTTGATTTCAACCCTTGATAAAATACAATAAATTATATATAATAATAAATAGTAGATATTTTTATAATAATTCACAAAATTAGATTTAGTAATTTGACAATAAAATGCAGCAGGTTTTCCAACCCAATGTCATGATAAAACGTCACTATTTAACAAGGTGATGATTTAGTATAAATTCGTACGATGTGATTCATATGAAAACATACATTTTGATTTAGTAATTTGATTGACGATAAAATGCAACAGGGTTTCTAACCCAATGTCATGATAAAACATTACCACTTTATACAAGGTGATGATTTCGTATAAATTCATACGATGTGATTCGTATGAAAACGTGCGCTTTTGATTTAGTAATTTGATTGACGATAAATGCAGCAGGTTTTCTAACCCCATGTCACGATAAAATGTGACTATTTTGTACAAGTTGTCAATTTTGTATATAAATTCGTGATTCTTACGAAAACTGCTTTTTAGAAGAAAAAAAAATCAAGCTCCACCCCTAAACTGTCAGTGGGCGTAGCAGATTGTCTGAATTCATACGAATTAGCCACCAATTCGCCAAAATAGTTGGCGTAAAATAGTTACAAATTGTCATGAGATTGTGTCGGGTTTTCCGACTTTGTTAATTGTGACATTAAGAACATAACTAAAATTCAGTTGATGTGAATCATTTCCGTTGAAGAATCGGTTTCAAAAAGTCGTTAGTGAATCATTCATTGCTACTATGTTGTTATGCATAAAACATTTTCACAAAATGGCCAAACATTGGCCTAGAAATTGGCTTTAATTAGTTTTCCTCAGACAGTTTATGCACTGTAAAAAAAAAAGAGCAGATTTTTGAGTTTGCTCAACTTATTTTTGTTGGAGATTCTCACATTTTTGTTGTGTAAACTTAAAACGACAAGTTGAGAAAACTCAAAAAAAAAAAAAGCTGATTGGCTTAAAATTTTAAGTTGGCTCAACTTTTTTTTTTTTTTTACAGTGTACGTTGAATGCACTTTAAGTGTTTCTGTATTAATACATTTTACATAAAGTACAGTTTTAAATTACAAAGGTGCTCTTTAGATACTAAAAACTGCCAGGAAAGTCTTTTCATTGAATTTCCCTGCAGCTCCCTCCGGCTAGTTGTCCAACAGCTGTTCTTTCCTCTGTGGCTTCAAATGAAGGGGCAACACCGTAAACAGTCATTGACTCTCGACAAACCACAACTACACAGTGCACGACTGCAATCCACAGTTATGAAATAGCATTGAACACCACACCCAAAGGAGGCATATGCTTAGACACCAAAATAAATAAATACCCTCTCTCACTCTTTCAAACAACACAGAAACGATTGAAGAATGGAAAATCAATGCATTACACAATGCTTTAAGCCAGAAAGAGGGGCTCACCCTCCTGAATCATAATATTTGGGAATAAATGTCTAATGTGGGATGAAATCCATTCTGACTTAATCAAATTGTTTATAAAAAGTAGAAACATATGCGATATCTAATTCCCCAAATGGCCTACATGAGATTTAGAATAGGTTTTAAAAACTTAATTAATTAAGTTATGTTAAAATGTTTTTGATGTAGTACTTGTATCAACTTAAATCAGGGAATTTGTTTTCATAATAGAGTGTGTGGACACCAGAATGCTAAAGCCAAACACACGCTTCATCTCCTTTAAAACAACTCAAGGAAGTGCGCCTATGTCACCTCACATTATTTATTATTTGCTTTATCAATGACCATCATAAATTTTATGGTCTGAGAGGCAATATGGGGCCTGCTGTACGGATGTCAGAAAACACGCCATTACAGTATGTGTGAGGGAATGCTGCAAGCTTACATATGATTCATATGGAGAAAATGGTACTATTTCTTAGTTTAGAAAAATGTAATGCCTCATGTATTCTATTCTGGACTAATACTGTGTGAAATGTTTGCTTTTTGCCTTTATCGCTAATACATAGTGCTAAAGCTTCATATTTTCATTAAAACAGTATTTATTATAGCCTATAACAGAATGTAAAATGTGGCCTATGTTTTAAAGATTTGATTCATGAATTAATAGATTAATATCCCTGTTGAAAAAAAAAGCATATGCTGGTTAGGTAGGTTTTGAAGCATGGATGCTGGTTTAAGCTGGTCCTGAGCTGGTTTAAACTGGTCCTTAGCTGTTTTAAACTGGTCCTGAGCTGGTTTAAGCTGGTCCTTAGCTGGTTTAAGCTGGTCCTGAGCTGGTTTAAGCTGGTCCTTAGCTGGTTTAAGCTGGTCCTGAGCTGGTTTGAACTGGTCCTTAGCTGCTTTAAGCTGGTCCTTAGCTGCTTTAAGCTGGTCCTTAGCTGGTTTAAGCTGGTCCTAAGATGGTTTAAGCTGGTCCTTGGCTGGTTTAAGCTGGTCCTGAGCTGGTTTGAACTGGTCCTTAGCTGCTTTAAGCTGGTCCTTAGCTGCTTTAAGCTGGTCCTTAGCTGGTTTAAGCTGGTCCTAAGATGGTTTAAGCTGGTCCTTGGCTGGTTTAAGCTGGTCCTAAGATGGTTTAAGCTGGTCCTTAGCTGGTTTAAGCTGGTCCTTAGCTGGTTTAAGCTGGTCCTAAGATGGTTTAAGCTGGTCCTGAGCTGGTTTGAACTGGTCCTTAGCTGCTTTAAGCTGGTCCTTAGCTGCTTTAAGCTGGTCCTTAGCTGGTTTAAGCTGGTCCTAAGATGGTTTAAGCTGGTCCTTGGCTGGTTTAAGCTGGTCCTAAGATGGTTTAAGCTGGTCCTTAGCT
The DNA here is from genome assembly GCA_036784905.1 of Acrossocheilus fasciatus. Classification (NCBI taxonomy): domain Eukaryota; kingdom Metazoa; phylum Chordata; class Actinopteri; order Cypriniformes; family Cyprinidae; genus Acrossocheilus; species Acrossocheilus fasciatus. The sequence continues at coordinate 13,098,228 of CM071959.1, read as the reverse complement.
GGTTTAAGCTGGTCCTTAGCTGGTTTAAGCTGGTCCTAAGATGGTTTAAGCTGGTCCTGAGCTGGTTTAAGCTGGTCCTTAGCTGGTTTAAGCTGGTCCTGAGCTGGTTTGAACTGGTCCTTAGCTGCTTTAAGCTGGTCCTAAGATGGTTTAAGCTGGTCCTGAGCTGGTTTAAGCTGGTCCTGAGCTGGTTTAAACTGGTCCTTAGCTGCTTAAGCTGGTCCTTAGCTGGTTTAAGCTGGTCCTGAGCTGGTTTAAGCTGGCCATGAGCTGGTTCAAGCTGGCCATGAGCTGCGTTAAACTGGTCCTTAGCTGCTTTAAGCTGGTCCTGAGCTGGTCATGTGCTGGTCCTAAACTGGTCAGACCAGAATAAACCAGCTCATGACCAACTTAAACCAGCTCAAACCAGCATCCAAGCTTTAAAACCTACCTAACCAATGCTGTTTTTTTTCAACAGGGATACTAACCGTTTTCTGTCATCCTTAGGTGAAGGTGTTGGGAAGTCTGATTCATTTAGCGAATCGTTCGTTTGTACAGTTTGTTTCAATGAATCAAATCGAATCGAATGAGATGTCCCATGCATTTTATGTTTCATAGCTTTTGTAGAACATGTTGGACCGGTAATAAACCAGCTACCAATTGGCCAAGCTGGTTTTTGTTCTGTGGTTGCTAGTCAGCAAACTATTAAGCTATGACCAGCTCAAAACTAACTAGCTATCATGTTCCAAAACACAGCTGAGTTGAACCTGAATAACAAGGAATAGTATTTAAAATATTAATACGAATACTAGTCATTAAAATCTTTAATAATTTCCAGCATTTTAACAGTAGCTACATGAATCGCTTTGCGAAACATTTCGCTCGAAATCAAATCGGTTCAAAAGAATGATTCGCAAATTGGGTTTCACTGGTAGGGTGGATTAGGGTAATGTGGGACACCTTTTGAAATTTTGACTTGTGCATCATATTTCCATATGAAGCCAACACAATATATAAAAATGTTATATCATTATGAAATCCCCAAGATGTTCCCTTTCTAAATCAGAAGAAATTTTTCAGATATTGTAATTAAAGGGGAGATGACACATATATTAGTGCTCCTAGTCCTGAATCGTTCAAGAATTTGTGGATTTTCTAATGTGGGAAAGCTCATGCTCAAATCTGGGACACTATGTTTTGGGTTATAAAAGTAAACTTTACACTCATGGTTAAAGGTGCATACCCATGTTTGCTTAATTAATTTAGTAGGTCTATAGTGTGTTTGCTGTCTTCATAAGTCTAAAAAACTAGTAACCTATATGTTCATATATGGAATGTTAAATACAATAATATAACACAGAAATCATATAGCCTATTATTTTAAATTTTTTTTTTTAATCAGATTTCTCTAATAAGCAGCTCTGGCCAGTCATGGACTCATCACGGTCCAGGATCCCATTGTCCTCTAGTCTCTAAATTTTGAATCTGGATCTTAAAACAAATAATATTTCTGCATTATAAGCTCAAAACTTAACTAAAATACATGTATGATTTTTAACTTTCTTAATGCACATTTTATCAATTCAGTAACATAGTACATTTGACTGTCCCACATTAGTCAAAACATGCTGTCCCACTTTTGAAAACATCCTTTTCTAAAGTGGGACGACAAAGATTGCTTCAAATAGAAAATATTCTTAACACATTTTAACAATATTAATGCAAAATTTGATGTACAAATACATCACAAATATAATTTGATAACAGTTTAGAACATAGTTTTATACATAACAGATTTATATCCTTAACATTCGTTTTGTCTCATTGTAAAAAGTGAAAGTTGACTTAACTTAAAAAAACTGAGGAAACCCGTTGCCTTAAAATTATTAAGTACATAATAATAATAATAATAATAAAAAAGTTAAGTGAACTTGACAATTCAATTAACTTATTTTTTTTTATTATCATTTACTTTAAGGCAACGGGTTTCCTCAATTTTTCTAAGTTGTCAACTTATCACTTTTTACAGTGTATGTCACTGTAATTTCAGCAAACTTTGCAAGAGGTACTTCCTGTTTGATGATTTTCACGGCCACATTTCTGTCAAGTCAAGTCAAGTTTCTGTTGTAAAAGAAGAGATAAAGGCACTGAAGCTTAGGTGTCCCACATTAGTCAGTGTCCCACATTACACTGACTAATCCACCCTACGCTTCTGACGACTCATCCTCACATGGCTCAAGTAATCAACATTTCAATCAATCAATCAATCAACATTTATTTATATAGCACATTTAAAACAACTCCAGCTGACCAAAGCGCTTTACATATAAAAATTAATCATATCCATCACTGAACAATGTCCCAACAGCTAGGGGCAGCTATATGCCACAGAGTAATAGTAATATAGTAATAGGACAAATATAGAGCATTTGATAATGCAAATGAAAAATGATCTGTTTTCCTAGAATATTTGAGGACACTGATCCATTACAACATGCAGTCGTGACAAACTTGAGGAAACTTTCCTTTGTGCAGAAAACACCACGCTCAGCTTCATTAGTAGCTTTGCATTACTGAGAAATTACTGTATCGCTGACTAAGATAGCGCGTTTTAAAGGAGTGCGAACTTTAATCTGTCACCACTTTATTCTGAACCAAAACCCTCGCATTTCACTCTAAGATGGTCAGTAAGTGCTAAATAGTGCAAATATTTCGCGCACAGTTTGTAAAAGTACGTTTTTAACTTTAGAGAGTTGTGCGTAAAAGCGCATTTGGAGAGGATCACAAGGTGCTGCGTCCTTTGCGTGTATGATTTAAAGTTGATTTATCTGATTGTTGTTCTTGACATATTTTAGGGGGTTGGAAAATGGGTTCTGGCAGCATTTGGGATCGTAGTGATCGTTGTGTTAATAGCTGTTCCGACAGCCATTTTTCTCAACGGTAAGTGATTGTTTATGGATGAATCCATGCGCATTTGTGTGGATACGTTTAATATGTTTCATGAAATCAATAGCTATTTTTGATTGACAGCTCTATGTGGATTCATGGTAAAATTGTAAATTTCAAACTATTACCATAAATGTTTTATGGATTTATAAGTCTCACTTACTGGAGTAATGCTATAGTTAGGAAGCTGTCACAGTTGATTGGCTGCAGGACTGCTTACATCAGTGTTTTAGACGCCGAACGGAACGCTCTGCAGCTCTTATCTGATCCATTATCTTCCCCTCAATCTGAACTTTGTACAGGATAATGATTTTGCTTGTATAATGCACAATGTATTATATAACACATACACTGGAAAAGTTTGTTTCAGTAAATCAATTCTATCTATCTATCTATCTATCTATCTATCTATCTATCTATCTATCTATCTATCTATCTATCTATCTATCTATCTATCTATCTATCTATCTATCTATCTATCTATCTATCTATCTATCAGAGGATAAAACTGAATCCCAGAGGACTTTTACTTTAGAAGATTACTTCAATGGAACTGCAAGAACCAAGTCATACAACATGCGATGGGTTTCAGGTACTATGAAATGAGTAACCCCTTCAAAAAAAAAAAAAAAAAAAAAAAAAAAAAAAAATATATATATATATATATATATATATACCCAAATAGAAATTAATGCTGTGGCTGTACTATAGCACAATAATGGTATCAAATAGAAACACTATGACACTTTAAAATGGTTCTACCGTGGTATTTTTGGTGTTTTTAAGTGCATATTCATGTTCTGTGTTATTTACTTATAGCACCAAGTCCAAAAACATGATAATATCATGATATTTTGATAAGTAAACTTTTGTAGGTGGATATTGGCATCTTTTATAATGAAATCAACCATTTGTTACCTTTATGCACTTTTTCTTGCAGATGATGAATATCTTCACAAGACAGGAGAAGGTTCATTGCATCTGATAAACGCAAACACTGGAAATGGAAGTGAATTTGTGAATCAGCAGATATTTGTAAGAGTGTTTGCCTCATCTTCCCTTTTCTGAATAGGAAGTGGCATTTTGAAATGTCACGTAGGCCTACTTGGCGTGTGTGAACCATGACGCATCTAAGTGATTTTTGTTAGTTTGGGGACCAATTCTCACCATTAACTAACTTTTAACAATGACTTTGTCTCACTGAGCTCTGTATAAATTTTCTGCTCATTAATAGATAGTAGGTCGTTGTTAAGGTATCTAAAATATGGTTATGCAGAATAACACATTAATTTAGTGCTTTATTAGTGCTAATAAACAGCCAGTATGCTAGTGATTGGGATGTTAATAAGCAACTTAATAGTGAGAATTGATCCCTAAGCGAGTGAAAAGTCCCAGAAATTTACTTTGAAAGATGTGGGGTTGAGTCTTTTTTTTATAGTTGGCCCAGTAAGCAACTGCCTAGCAACTACTTAGAATACCCTAGCAACCACATAACAATGTACTAAAAACCAGTTTGGCACAAGAAAGCACCACTCTTGTTTCTTCATTGGTCTATTAGAATCAAGCCATGTGCAAATCTCTGTTCTTAGATCTGTTTAAAAGTCTGATAAGAGCATCTGTTATGGCTTAAATGTAAATACACGTTTGTATCGATTCCTTGAACTTACAACGGTTGTCTTTCTTTGATGTTATCAGTCCCGCGTGGCAGCTTTTGATTACATGGTGTCAGCCGATCGAAAATACGTCTGTTTCCTGAGCAACTACACTAAGGTATTCAACGAAATGCTTTGATGGGTAATTAATCATTTATCGTCTGCTATTGGTGCCCAGAAGTTTAATGTTGACTTTCTTCTGCAGCTATGGAGACACTCCTACACTGCATCATATTCCATCTACGACCTGGAAAAAAAGTTTGTTTACTAGTGTTTTTACGGTCTATAAAGCTAGCTAGCTGCTTATGCTAACAAACTGCTATGCTATGTCCTAACTGTGGTAAATGATCACTCTGTAATCATTTAAGATGACTAACTTGCTGTTTATTTCAGGGATTTTATAAATACAGATATCCCACATGAAATCCAGTACCTAGCATGGTCGCCAGCCGGCCACAAACTGGTGAGTATCATCAGTTCACCACTTAATGCAGAAGTTGTAATGTCACGTACGTGTCATAAAACCTTGCCGTCATTTAACTTGTTTTTGCCATGTCATTATTTACTCTTTCTGTCTAGAGGAGCTTGCTTCACTACATGTGTTAATATGTGCTTTTAAACAGTTTTGAGTGTAGCTAACTACATAACTTGGGTTAACTGCTTTTTTGACAATAATTAAAACAGTGTAGCTTCAACAGTGAAATTTTTCTTCTTTTTTTTCAACAAATAGCAGTAGTTTGACAAAAGTGTTACTACATTTTTTTTTTTTAGTGTGACAGTGGCTAAGCTGTTTTTTAAAACAATGTAGCTTTTTTAGGTAATATGCTAATTTCTCTAACAAACTCCTGACAATTTGCGCACACAGCTTCCTTTTTTGAAATATTGGGATATATCAATACATACTGGGGTTTTCTAGTCTATAGTTATGTATTATAAAATATATATTACATACTGGAGGTAGCTAAATAAAAGATAGTGTAGCTTTTCCAAAAAAGCTAATTGTCACAATAAGTAGCGCTGTATCATGATAAAATTAAAACTAAAAGAAGCAATGCTTCTAACTTGACTAAATTTTTCAATAGCGTTTTTCCAACAACAAGCTAATTTTTCCAGCAATAGCATGGAAGAGATATTTGCGCACACAGCTTCTTTTTGTTAAATAACTTTAATTAAATAAATAATTTGTTAAATACTGTAATTTATAAATACGGTATTTGCTAGTGTTATTAGTTATTTGTTCAAAAGATATATTAAATGTTGAGGGCTGTAGCTTTTCCAGTAGCAAGCTAAATTTTTCAGTAATTAGTGTTTTAGCATGACAAAATTTTTGGCTAAAATACGAGTTCATAATCCATAATATTGCTTTTTTTGTGAAAAAGTCTATTCCTGGTTGCCCTCTCACATCAAAATCCATCAACGTATTTGTTTAGAACGGTTTTGGATTGTTTTCACTTGTAAAAACTGTGCTTAATCTGTGCATATTTCTCTCCTGTTTCAAACAAGATTAGTTTTTCACTGGAGAAAGAGATATTATGGACTCATGTTTTAGCTGGAAGCAATGGTTTAAAGTGAAAAAAAAAAAGTCTTAATAATGGATTTGTTTCTTACAAAACACGCAGCTGGGTCATTCCGTGTTAAATCAACCAAATTTCAAAAACTTCCCCGGCTCAAAATTTTGTTGATATTTTTTTTGGAGAAAGGTAGATATGTATAGTGATGATAAGGGGGATAAAAGTAACTTCATAAAGATAGCAGCATCATAATGTTATTTTTACACAGAGATTAGTACGTCTGTTAGTAAAATCTGTTCACTTTAGCCATCTTTGTTCCATTATGTGCCGATGGTGACCATTCAAAAATGGGGAAACAGCACTTTTCAAGTTTTTTCTCCAAAGTTTGCATGCCTGTAACTCAAGAAATATTAAAGATATCTTAATGCCCTTTTAGATATTGGGTCTTAACAAACTTTCCTTTTATCATCTTCATTTTTAAGGGCCTATACGGTTCAGTTCCAGATATATTGGAATTTCAATATGGCTCCAAAAGTAAATTGTTAAAATGTAAGTTTTCAGTGGTCAAAAACCAAATGTGGGTCAGTTTGCAAAAATATGATACTTTTTTGTTTTAAAGAGGAATGTCTGAAGAATGTCTGGTTGAGTTGACATGGAATGACTCCGCTTTTTTCTCCACCAAATATTTTAAGTGTTTTAAAAGCTACTTTTGGATAGTAGCGTGTAGCAGTCAAGGGAGTAACAGGACAAGCTAGCTTCAAAGTAGCTGCTACAAAACTGCTTGTCTTCCAAAACTCCAAACCCCTTGCACACATATTCCCACCCAACAAAAATGTTTCATGATATTCTTTTCAAATCCCTGCAGGCTTTTGTGTGGCAAAACAACATCTATGTGAAGGAAACTCCCACCTCTGCATTCAGGCAGGTCACTACTGATGGAGCCCACAACCTGATCCTCAACGGCATTCCTGACTGGGTGTACGAGGGTAAGAGATACATATTCAATGAAGCTGATGGATGTTCACCATTCATAACAGAGGTCTTTTACCTTTTGAAGGCTTAAAGGAATAGTTCGCCAAAAATGATCCAAAAAAGCTAGTGATCTTGTGTGTCTGTTTTCTCTGCAGAGGAGATGTTCTCCACCAACTTTGCTCTGTGGTGGTCACCCAATGGGAGGTTTGTGGCGTACGCCAAATTTAATGACTCAGGAGTCCACAACATTGAGTATACATTGTACGGAGAAGGCCAATATCCAGAAACGGTCTTAATACCATACCCCAAGGTAAAAAGATTTTTTTTTAAAAGCAAAGTGTGATGTTAAAGAAATAGTTTGCCAGAATTTCAAATTTGCCCTCAGGCTATCCAAAATGTACAGTAGATGAATTTGTTTCTTCAGCGGAACAAGTTTATAGTAATTTAGCATTACATCACTTGGTCACCAATGGATCCTCTGTAATGAATGGGTGCCGTCAGACTGAGAGTCCAAACAGCAGATAAAAACAGCAACAATCCACAACATGATTCCAGTCCAGTCCATCACATCTTGTGAAGTGAAAAGTTGTGTGTTTGCAAGAAACCAATCCATCATTAAGACATTAAGACTTTAGCTTCTGGCTAAAATAATGCTTCCTGCAGTGAAAAAGCCCATCTCCTGTTGTCCTCTCACATCAAAATCTACCGAGATATTTGTTTAGAAATGGTTTGGACTGTAAACGGTGATTGATCTGTGCATATTTCTCTCCTGATTCATGACTTTTTCACTGAAGAAAACCGTATTACCAATTGAGGACTCGTATGTTAGCTGGAAAAAAAACGTTTTGATGGATTTGTTTATCACAAACACAAATATTTTCGCTTGACAAGAGGTTAATTGATGGACTGGAGTCATGTGGATCACTTGTTGATTAGGGCTGTGGAAACAATCGAATGCGATTCACCTGCGATTATGAATGTGATATTGCATAGTTTATCAGTGAACTACGGCTCTGTGTAGTAAATTCTGCTCCATCTGAAAGCACGTGAAGGAGATTAACTACTAATCACAGAACTGGCTTTACTGACTAGATTCACATGATCATCACATTCAATTATTTGCACAGCCCTATTGTTGATTACTTGTGGATGTTTTAATCAGCTGATTCTGACGGCACCCATTCACTGCAGCGGATCCATTGGAGAGCAAGTGATATAATGCTAAATTTCTCCAAATCTGTTCTCATAAAGAAACAAACTCATCTTCGATGGCTTGAGGGTGAGTAAATTTTCATTTTTGGGTGACTTAGTTATAGGGATGTCAATGTTAACGCATGCGATTTAAAAATTTTAACGCCTTATCGTTTGATAAGGTTTGACACCAACTTCTTCCCGTCATCGCAGTGTGGAAGGTTATCTATCATTGTGTGATGAGGGTATAGGACCAGTGTTGCCAGGGTAACAGCACAAGTGGGCTATTTTGAAAATACAGTCGCGGGAAAAATTACAGAGCCGTGGGTTGCGGTTTTTTGGGCTACTTTTATAATGTACCACGACCGCCCAAAGTGTATATAGACAAATAAAAATGTAAATAGATGCTTTTACTAATGTGTATTATACTTGGATTGTATCCCTGGCCTCTTAAGAACGGAGAGGCGGTATAACATCACAAACAACGTGAGTTTCAGCAGAGCACATGTTAAGGCTTTTACACAGCAGAAATAAATATGACAACAGCCACTATAGATAAGATAAGATAATTTTCTTGAGATGAATGTGTACATATGAAATGCTATTTTGTGCAGTGATATAAAAGGCTATAAATAGCATATTTTAACAACAGTAAACGACCAAATTCCACATGTGATCGCAAAAGGAAGTTATTACAAACACTCGATGGTGGTTTGAAGTGAGTTCTGAGTAAAAGTGCACTATTAATCTCATAAATTGTCTTATGTAGCATGATGCTAATATTAGCTCTAATGCACCTACAGAACAGGTCCAATTCTTCTTCATAATGCATTTTGTCATAATACTTCACGTAAGGTCGCAAGAATCTTTTGTTGTATTTATTTAGAAACACTTTTGATAATAGTTGGGTAAATGCATACTGGGATTGTGGCTTGGTAAACGTTTTATTGCCAGTATAAAGGCTGATAATGGCTGATTAAAACCAAAACATAATGATAAATGAATAATAAGGATTATGTCTCATACCTGGCGGAAGTGTGAAAGGTTCTGTTTCCTTAAACTAGTTTGTCATGCATTTCTTTATTTCAACACATTTACAGGTAAATTCTAGTATTTTAAATTTGTGATTAATCATGATTAATCACAGTTCATGACTGTGATTAACGCAATTAAATTTTTTAATCGATTGACAGCACTACTTATTTATATATAACACACATTTTTGATGCTCTCATTCGCTTGTTTCCTAGGCTGGAACCCCAAACCCAACTGTGAAACTCTTTGTCTTTGACACAAACACAAACACGACCAGTGAAGTCCAGGTTCCCAGTGATGTTGGTGCAGGGTAAGGAGTTTTGGTGTTTGCATGTGTTCTCCAGCAAGTTCTTCAGTAATTTCACCTAAAACAATGTGTTTTATCACAGAGAGCACTACCTGAGCACTGTGACATGGGCGTCAGATGAGCGACTTGCAGTGCAGTGGCAGAAGAGAACGCAGAACTATGTTGTTTTGAAGACGTATGACTTCAGCGGCAATGCTTGGAGTGAAAGTTCACTGGTACGTCTAACTTCTTGGACTATCGTAGAGTCACTGAATCGACTGTAGCACAATCTTCATCCAATTGGGAATCTTTTTTCTCATATGTTTTTTTTTTTCTTTTTTTCAACAGAGCCAGGTTATCACAAGCAGCACGGGCTGGGTTGGCCGAGTATGAATTATTTGATGATGATGAAATTATCAGTTGATGTTTATTGCAATGTTGAGTCAAGCTAATATGTCTGTTTGTTGGTTTGTTTGCCCTGTTTTCGTAGTTTTCTCCTGATGAACCTGTCTTTCGGCCGAATGGCAGCAGTTGTTACTACATTATGAGTGATGAGAAGCAATTTAAGCATCTTATTTATTTCAGTCCAGTGAGTTTACAAACTATAAAAACATAATTTAATACAATTTTGTACAATTTAAAATGTATATTTAAACTCATATTTAAGGTTTTGTTATTGCATTAGTATGTACAGTCATGGCCAAAAATATCGGCACCCTTGCAATTCTGTCAGAAAATGCAACCCTTCTCTCAGAAAATTGTTGCAGTTGCAAATGTTTTGGTACTCATAGGTTTATTTTTTTTGTTTGCATTGGAACAACACACACACACAAAAAAAAAAAACTGTGAAGAAAAGTCAAATCTGATACAATTCCATGCAGAACCCAAAAAATGCACTGGACAAAATTATTGGCACCCTTAACTTAATATTTGGTAACACCCCCTTTGGGAAAATATAACTGAAGTCAGTCGCTTCCTGTAACCGTGAATGAGATTCTTGCACCTCTCTACTGGAATTTTGGTCCACTCTTCTTTTGCAATCTGCTCCAGGTCATTCAGATTTGAAGGATGCCTTCTCCCAGCTGCTGTTTTGAGATCTCTCCACAGGTGATCAATGGCATTCAGATCTGGACTCATTGCTGGCCATTTCCGAACTCTCCAGCGCTTTGTTTGTAACCATTTCTGAGTGCTTTTTGAAGTGTGTTTTGGGTCATTGTCCTGCTGGAAGACCCATGACCTCTGGTGGAGACGCAGCTTTCTGACACTGGCCACTACGCTGTGCCCCAAAATTCTTTGGTAATCATCAGATTTCATGATACAGTTCACACAGTCAAGGCATCCAGTGCCAGAAGCAGCAAAGCAACCCCAAAACATCTTTGAACCCTCCACCATGTTTGACTGCAGGGACTGTGTTCTTTTCTTTAAAGGCCTCATTTCTTTTTCTGTAAACAGTGCCATGATGTTCTTTATCAAAAAGCTCTACTTTTGTCTCATCTGTCCACAGTTCGTTCTCCCAGAAGGATTGTGGTTTTGTCACATAAGTTTTGGCAAACTCCAGTCTTGCTTTTTTTATGCCTTTGTGTCAACAGTGGTGTCCTCCTGGGTCTCCTACCATAGCGTCCCTTTTCATTCAGATGGCGACGGATAGTGTGAGCTGACACTGTTGTACTCTGTGTCTGCAGATCAGCTTGAATTTGTTTGGAAGTTAATCGGGGTCTTTATGCACCATTCGAGCAATCCTTTGTTGTAATTTTTCATTAATTTTGCTCTTCCGTCCACGTCCAGGGAGGTTAGCAACAGTGCCATGGGCTGTAAACCTCTTGATGATATTGTGCACAGTGGACACAAGAACATTAAGATCTCTGGAGATGGACTTGTAGCCTTGAGATTGTCCATCTCCACAGACAACTCTTTACACTTCATTCTTTTCTCCATGCTCAGTGTGACACACAACACAAAGGTTGAGTCAACTTTTCTTCATTTTAACTGGTTGCAAGTGTGATTTCTATATTGCCCACTCCTGCTACTTGCCACAGGTGTGTCTAAATACAAATTACAGGAGTATCACATGCTTGAAAAGCAATTATTTCTTACAATTTTGACAAGGTGCCAATAATTTTGTCCAGTTCAAAATTGTATTAAGTTATTAAGTTTGACTTTTCTTCTCTGTTTTTTGTGTTGTTGCAGTGCAAACAAAAAAAAATAAACATGCTAGTACCAAAACATTTGCAATTGGAACAATTTTCTGAGAAGTGTTGCATTTTCTGACAGAATTGCAAGGGTGCCGATATTTTTGGCCATGACTGTATATGTACTGAATATTTACACTTATAATATTTTCAATTTTATTAAAATGTTTAGATTTTAGAATTTTTATTTTTGTATATTTCTAAAAAAAATTAGGCTAAAATGGCAAATTGAGCCATTTTTAGTAACCTGCTTTATTTTTGCATTCAGCAAATATAAACTTAAAACTGAAGTAGAAACACAGCGCTGCGTAGTTTTTCATATTGTTCGATATTGTTTCCTAGACAGCAAGGTTGTTCCTGACAACAGGAAATTGGGAGGTCACTAGCATCCTTAAGGTCACAAACGATGCTGTGTAAGTTAATTTGCTAGAAACTTCTGTCACTGAGTGTCCGAGATTCTTTTCTCAACTTTTTCCTCTGTTTGTGGCAGATACTTTGTGAGTAATGAACACAATGCGAGTCCGGGCCAAAGGAACGTTTACAAGTGAGTGTCACAAGCTGAAATCAATCAGATATTTTCATAGTTGAAAAATGTAATAAATTGTGCTTTTTTTTTTTCTTTTTTTTTGCAGAATCACCATAAATGGTGATGCTCATTCGGAGCGTGAGTGTCTGACCTGTACCCTCAATGCGGACCGGTGCAAATATAATTCTGCCCTGTTTAGCACTAAAGGAACCTACTACCTCATGAGCTGTTCTGGTACGTCATGTATATTCATTTTTCTAGAACTTCTTTATATGCAAAGTACATAAAGCACACAAAAAGTCAATTAAATGTACCCAACTCCTTTTATTTGTTTGTTTCTGAAGGGCCTGGACTGCCTCTGCATACACTGAGAAACAGCAGAGATGGAACAGGTACGGCTAAGCATTAAATTAATTGCCATTAGCAGTTAGCGCACAGATTAGCAGTTAGCATGTGTGCTAAATGTATTCAAATCCCATTTGCTGAACATTTTTCATTACATCCCCACCACTTCCCAGGTCCTCTACAAAAATAAAATAAAATAAAAATATTTATTCATTCACTTATTATTATTTTTTTAATGTAAATTTTATTTAGTTATTTTTTAATATAAGTAATATATACAGTGGCCCAGTAGTGCACAACACAATGAAATCTCCACAACACAATGCATAGGAAAGTGCTTATAACTAATAGAATTATAATATTAAAATGATATGTATTATACAGTAAAAATATACAATAAATATTGGAATACATGTATGTAGAAACTTTAAATTTGTTGCTGTGATTGTAATCACATTTATATAATTCATAAATTCTATATTCTATAAAAATAATACTATATTCTAAAAACTATTATTTATATATATATATATATATATATATATATATTACAAATATATATATATATTACAAACGATTACAAATTTAAACCCTTTGAGAGTGCATATCAGAGTGAGTTTCTCTGTATTCACGTATTACAATGAGTTTAAATGTATTAATTAATTACGAAAAAGTTGTTATAATTAATTAAATGGCATGCTTTTTTATATCATTTATTTGTTATCAGTCAATTATCAGCTTTGGCCAGAATTTCAAAATCAGTGCAGTTCAGTTCAGTCTCAGTTATATTCCTGGTACTAACTTACAGAATTTCTCAAAATGTTTTTTCAGAGGTGAGAATTCTTGAAGACAACAAGGATTTGGAAAGTACTCTGCAGGAAATCGCAATGCCATCAGTTACACATGGCACGCTGAAGATCGGAGAGTTTGGTAAGGCTGACTCTGCAGGAGAGCAGAGAATCAGATCAAATAACCCAGAAAATGTGTTTGTTTTGAATCCTAATCTTGTGTGGTTTTTTTCCCTCAGACCTCTGGTACCAGATGATTCTGCCTCCCAAATTCGACAAATCCAAAAAATATCCTCTGCTTATTGACGTGTAAGCTAGCTACACATTTTGTGGTCTGATTTTGAGCTCTGATCTGGGTTTGATGGCCACTACAGTCTTGATTCTTTCATATCCTGTAGATACGCAGGCCCCTGCAGTCAGAAGTCAGATTTCCGGTTCACGGTGGGATGGTCCACATATTTGGCCAGCACAGAGAATGTGATCGTGGCCAGCTTTGATGGGAGAGGAAGTGGTTACCAAGGAGACAAAATTATGCATGCTCTCTACAAACGACTCGGCACATACGAAGTTGAGGATCAGATAACAGCCGTTAGGTACAAATAGGTGTCCACACTGCTCTAAAGTGAATATGTATTGATATTTTTGTGCTGCAGACATGAATAATTCCTCAAAACGTGTTTTGTTGAGGAGAGGTGAGCTGTTACTTTACTAAGCAATCAGACTAACAATTTTTCAAATGTTGGATGTTAAAATGGTGAAAAAATCTCATAGACAATAAAGGATCCATATCTAAACTCTGTTGACTTGATCCAGTAGGAAACCACCCAGAATACAATGAAAACACCCTAGCAACCACCCAAAACACCCTGGCAATTCACATAGCAATGCCTTAGCAACCACTCAAATCATCCTGGAAACAACCTGGCAACCACCTAGAAACCACTTCTCAACATACTAGTAACCACCCAGAACAGTCTGGATTCCACCTAACAATGCTCTGGTGACCACTGAAATCACCCTAGCAACGACCTAGCACCCAGCCAGAACGCTCTAGAAGCTACAATCTGTAGCAAAGCTCTAGTGACCACCCAAATCACCTAAGCAACAACCTAGCAACCACCCAGAACACCCTGGAAACCATTTATCAATGCCCTAGCAACCACCTACAATACCTCAGAAACCACTTTGCAACATAATAGTCATACTAGCCCTAGTGACCATCTAGAACCCCCTGGAAGCCACTTAGAAACATCCTAGAAACCATTCAGAATACTGTGGAAACCATCTAGCAACACCCCTAATGATCACCCAAATCACACTATACACCTAGCATCCACCCAGAACACCTTGGAAACTACTTAGCAATACTCTACCAACCAACTAGGACACTTCAGAAACCACTTAGCAACGACCCAGAACACCCTGGAAACCACCTAGCGACACCCTAGCAACTTGCCAATGCCCTAGCATCAACCCCCAACATCCTGGAAACCATCTAGTGACATCCTGTCAACCTAGCAATGCCCTAGCAACCACCTCAAAGACCTTAGAAACCACCTGCACTAAAAAAAAATTGTAGTGAAGTGCAGTATTCTATCAATAATTCACTCATAATTGAACTATAACAACTGGTTCAATCATGTTACATAGCATACAATTGACATTTGCATTTAATTTATTAGAAATGACAATTATATATTTTTTCTTCATTTTTAGACGTTTTATTGACATGGGCTTCATAGACAAAAACAGGGTTGCCATCTGGGGCTGGGTAAGTTTAATTACCAGAAATCTTTGTTCAGATATCATGAATCTGACAAACTTCATTTTGAGAGTTGTCTTGGTTGCAAAGTGATTATGTTTAATCTGTCTTTAAAATATTGACCGTGACTTTTATATTTTGTTATTTGGTGCAAAGAAAGATATTCATGCATTTTAAGTCCAAATACAATTTTTTGAGCCACTGTGTAAGTAACTGTGTTTGTGATGCAGTCTTATGGCGGTTATGTCACTTCAATGGTTTTGGGAGCCGGAAGTGGAGTTTTTAAATGCGGAATGGCTGTCGCTCCGGTCTCTAAATGGGAGTATTATGGTATGTATATGTATAATTGTGAGCCGTTACTGATAACAAATTACACAATGAAAACTATGGTTAGTAACATAATCTGGAATACAGATATTAGTTAATGTAGTCTGACAATTTTTTAATTCCTTTTAGATTACTTTTGGTTTAGCTTGTTTGTCACAAAGACTTGAATGTGATTATTGTCTATCATACTAATTAAAACAAAGAAAATGTATTTCATTCTTTTATCAATATTGTGAAATCAATAAATTCTGAAAAATTTAATGCCATTGATCGAATCATGTAATCCATAAAAACGTAACTGTAATCTAGAATTTTCAAATGTAATCTAATCTAATTACAAGTACTTGAAGAGCAGGTCATATGGCTTTTCGAAAAAATATCTGTTTTGCTGTTTGTAACGTAGCTATCCTTCAATGTAAACAGTCTGCAAAGTTGTTAATCAAAAAAGTGAATGATAAAGGAAAGATTTGACTCAGAACCGCCTTTTACCTTTTGCCTGTTACCAGTCACTAGGTAACACATTTGCATAATCCCACCTGCCCGCGTACCCACAAACACTTCCACGATTTCTACCGAGGGGGACCCCAACCCAGCTCCCAAACCTTATAAGATAAGAAATAATAAGAAATAGTTCTTATAATTCGCTGTGAACCCACTATTTCCTAAAAATGTGTTGATTAATGTAGATTTTTTCGAACAAATAGTTTCGAAATCATTAAATGTATATTCTGAGAAAAACAAAAACAAATGACCTGCTCTTTCATTTTTGGAATCTGATTATGTAATCCGTAGCACTGACTCTGGTTTTATATTTCATTTTCCCCTCATTGAAGATCATTCCTGTCATGTGATAAGACTGTTGTTCTGTAATTTCCTCCAGACTCTATTTACACTGAGAGGTACATGCTGACGCCAGCGGAGAACCAGGCCTTTTATGATGTAAGTTGCGTTTGGAAATTCAAAACTTTTTTTTTTGATAAACTCATTGGTTTCTTCATGGTGACGTCACAGAGAAGCGCGAGTCAGTCCTAATATAACTCACGAGAGGAAAGCACAAGCACTGCGTCACTCAGGGTTTATGGGATGTTATGATTCTTGCAGAATTCCACAGTGACGGGAAGAGCCAGGAACTTTAAATCGGTCCAGTATCTCCTGGTGCACGGCACCGCTGACGGTGAGATATGACCCATCTCTCTCTCTATCTCTGTCTCTCGTCCTGTCTCTGCAACTGAGCAAACTTGAGTAAATGAAAATAAATTCATATTAAAATATAGAATAAAAATGAGATGCATCGCAATGCAATGAGATGCTGTTTTTCATTGGTGTTTTCAGATAATGTTCACTTCCAACAAGCTGCTCAGATCTCTAAAGCACTCGTAGATGAACAAGTGGACTTTGATGCAATGGTAAGAAAGCAGCAGAATTGCATTGTAATGAAATTAATTATAATATATAATGAATATAGCAATAAAAATATAATAATATTATATATTATTTTATATTAATTAAAATATAGAATTATACATACATTAAAAAATAAATTAAAATTGTGTACATTTATATAATTAATCTAAACATTATAGATGATAATGATTAGGGTTTTTTGCATGTCACACTGGAAGACGTCAATTCTTCATGTCAACAATTCAGAAACCATTAAAATATATATATAAATCACAAATATTTGAAGTGTTTTTCACTCATGACCTGTTCCGTCTCTCTGTCAGTGGTACACTGATGAAGATCACGGTCTCGGCGGCTCGTCCAATCAGCACGTCTACACTCACATGAGTCACTTTCTGAAAAACTGCTTTGCTTGAACTTGTGAAACTTTCCATCGGACCAAATAAGCCCACCTAGAAGCCACAGCACTGAATCCACATTATTTCCAGACCACTTCATGCACTTAAACACGTCAGGAGTGTGTGACTCCCCATCAGCAGCCACTGAATCCACAAGAACCCTGTAGCTACTGTACTGTGAGGCAATAACGGACTCCTTTTAGTCACGTTTATCAGTTTCAAATGTACAGTCATGAATCTTTAGTACACCGAAAAACAACACAGAAATACTTACTGGATAAACACAAAGCTTGATGAGCTAGCTAAAGAAAACTGAGAGTAAAAAAAGTAAAATAAAAATACATACAAATAAAATTATTATTATTATTTATTATTAATTACCTTTTAAGCTGGGGAGAGCAATATTGTGTATTTTCCATATCAAGTTCATTGCCAGCTGTACATTTTCATGTATAGTACAAAAATAAAAAGAATATTAATGTTAATTTAATATTGTAATTATCAAATATATTAAACACAGAATAATGCATTACAATATTTTCACACTTTAAATAATTTTTTTATTAAGCTTTGTTGAGTATCAAGTAATCTTTTAAGAAAATATTTATTGTATGTGCCATTACTTTTAAAATATAAGCCATCATTTGTATGTTATAGCAGAGATATATTTCAATATGTAATAAAATTCAACAAAAATGTGTTCAATTGTTTGTGAATTATTTACACTTTAAACATATTAAATAACATTTTTTTTCAAGTTCAAGTATGAAATAATTTCAAAATTCATTCATTCTTACAAGCCAAGTCTCTTGTCCTTTAAAATATTTTAAATCATTAAAAAAAAAAGGTTTTTAAAGTAGTGATTTTACTGTTATCCTGATATTATATAAAAAAAAAATAATTTATTAATAGCATTTTTTATATAATTAAATTCGAAGTTTTAGTTTAAGTTTGTAATTAATTCACAACAAATTGTACTCTTTTCAACAAAATAAATGTGTTGTTTATTAAAAACAACAAATATATGAAGATTTGATTTGCTAGTAATCAAATTCTAGCACCTCATATGTGACCCTGGACCACAAAACCAGTGTTAAGTGTCAATTTTTCGAAATTGAGATTTATACATGATCTGGAAGCTGAATAAATAAGCTTTCCATTGATGTATGGTTTGTTAGAATCGGACAATATTTGGCTGAGATACAACTATTTGAAAATCTGGAATCTGAAGGTGCAAAAAAATCAAAATATTGAGAAAATCGTCTTTAAAGTTGTTCAAATTAAGTTCTTACACTGTAAAAAGTGTTAAGTTGACTTAACTTAAAAAAATCGAGGAAACCCGTTGCCTTAAAATTAAGTAAATAATAATTAAAAAAAAAAAAAAAGTTAAGTGAAATTGACAATTCACTTAACTTATTTTTTTAATTAACATTTACTTACACATTTTAAGGCAACAGGTTTCCTCAATGTTTTTAAGTTAAGTCAACTTATCACTTTTTGCAGTGTAGCAATGCATATTACTAATCAAAAATTACGTTTTAATACATTTACAGTAAGAAATTTACGAAATATCTTCATGGAACATGATCTTTACTTAATATATTAATGATTTTTGGCATAAAAGAAAAATCAATAATTTTGACCCATACAATGTATTTTTGGCTATTGCTACAAATATACCCCAGCGACTTAAGACTGGTTTTGTCGTCCAGGGTCACATATATGATGTATGAAGAAACTTTGTCCAACACTTTTGTTTACACAAAGTTGTCATTGACATATGAATATTGCATTGAAATGGTTTTTGTTAATCAAATCGCACTGATTGTGAATGCAAAGCATCCTGGGTTGGACACAAGATACTAAAACTAAAAAACACATGAAAAGTCCGTTTGTCACGTTCTCATGGACAGAGTATCCGTCTCCTCTCTTGATTTTTGCCTACAGTAGCACTTGGCGCGTTATTTTCCTCTGGGTTTATTTGCGAAAGCCTCCATCCTGCTGTCTCACACCTCCAGGACGGCTCTTATCTGGAGGTACTTTGGCACATCTCTCTCTTTAAGCAAACACGTTCTGGTTTCATCCAGAGCGGGTAATGGACTGACACTAATGGATCTGAACGCACATGTACGTGTGTGTGTGGGCTGCCGAGACGGGACGGCCCACCTGGACCGACTATATAAGACCCAGAGCATTGAGAAGAGGCCACGAAACCAGCAGGAGAAGAGCGAGGAGAAGATCCAAACACACTCAACTCTTCCATCCATTGGTAAGTTGAAGGACCTCTGTTAGAGACTCAAAGGCTTGTAGATGTTCGGTTGGTTTCAAAAGTGGTTTTTCTCTCATTTTTACAGAACGTGTGTGTTCAGAACTGAAAGAAGCTTTCAAAATGAAAGGGGTCCAATATCTCGCTGGTCTTCTTCTGCTCCTCTTTGTTCAAAACAGCATCTGCGTCCCACTGCAAGACGACAACACAAGGTTGGAGAAATGGCCTTTTATGGTGTTTCATGTCCTTTATAGTGTGTTTCTGAGTAATGATTTCCTAGTACGCCAGATTTTAGCTTTTGAAGGACTTAATTTGTAAACGTGGGAATTGTTTTGGTCGGTTTACGTAATGTAACACTCGCATATCATCTCGTCGTGCAGCACAGAGACGGTAGAAGGTATGCTGGCACGAGGTCAGGGATTCACGACCGCGAAGAGACATTCTGAGGGAACTTTCTCCAACGACTACAGCAAATACTTGGAGACCAGGAGAGCGCAAGACTTTGTTCAGTGGCTCATGAACTCAAAGAGAAACGGGTACGTTCAATTACAGTGAGAGGTTATATACAGAATTGTTTAAAAATCTAAAAATGATCCAACATTTAGTGTAAAAGAAAAAAATAGACATTAACAAATCAAATAAAAAACATCCTCAGTTTTTAATAGAATGTATCAAAATGTATCAAATGAAATAAGAATAAAACAAACAAAATATATAACATATTCTGTATATACTTACTACATATATAGGAAGATATTTAACATAAGGAAACTTAAAATATGTTACAGAACATGTTATCACATTCATCTAATTAATTGATATAATATACTGACAATATATAGAAATATATAAAATAATCTGTGTAGTATATTTTTATATAATGTATATTGTATTACTGTGTGTGTGTGTGTGTGTGTGTGTATATATATATATATATATATATGTATATATATATGTGTGTATATGTATGTATGTATATATATGTATATATATATATATATATATATATATATATATATATATATATAAAAATATGATAAGTATATACAATGTATAGCACACATACACACATATATGAATATACTGTATATAAAAACCTTATGTAAATACTGTAAAATGTAAATAAACAGTATCAGTACAATATCAGTTATATTTATTAATATTTATATTATAAAAACTGAAATATAATACTATATGTATGTTATACTATATGTAATACTAGATGTATGTTATGTGTGTTACATAGATTGGTTTATAATATTTTATTTATAATATTATAAAAATTAAACAATATAATGCAATAATTATGTAAATAATACAGTAATTATATGAATATTATATTGAATTTTATGATTTTAGAATTTTATTTTTAGAATTGTTTTGTATAAAAAATACAATTTACACATAATATTTAATATTTATTGTGATATTTATAAATATGTATATATCATATCATATCATATCATTCATTATATAATAATAATAATAATAGATTTAAAAAAAAAAAATATATATATATATATATATATATATATATATATATATATATATATATATATATATATATATATATATATATATATTATCGTATTTTATTTGAAGGAATAACACTTACAGACTTGAGTGTATGTATGTATGTGTGTATATATATATATATATATATATATATATATTTAAGTATTATATATAAGTATTTTATTATATATAAGTATTTTATAGTAGTGTAAATTACTACATATATTATAAATAGTATATAGTATATCGAGGGATGAGAACCAGGAAGGCGTAACATTTCACCAACTTTACAGGAGAGCCAAAACAAAAATAGTCTGATCTGACTTTATGTCTACTGATTTCAATTGTTTATAATAAAAATTTGTACAGTCATGGATGACAGTACTTTTGCCAGTAGAAAGAGCTCATTTGAGATATATATATATATATATATATATATATATATATATATATATATATATATATATATATATATATATATATATATATATATATATATATATTTCACCAAAAATGTCACTTACGCCCTTCTGGTTCTCACCCCTCTATATATTGTATTTTATTTAAAGCCCTAACTCTAACATTTACATTTACATTTACATTTACATTTAAACATTTGGCAGACGCTTTTATCCAAAGCGACGTACAACATGAGAACAATAGAAGCAGTTAGACCATCGAGAGTGCAGCAGTATACAAGTGCCATGACAAGTTTCAGTTAGCCCAGCACAGTACATATAGCTAGGGTTTTTTTTTTTTTTTTTTTTTTTAAATAAATAGATGGAATAGGAAAGTGTTAGTATTAGTTGGTCAGGTGCTGGCGAAAAAGATGCGTCTTTAGATGATTTTTGAAAATGGCTAAAGACTCAGCTGTTAACAGCTAACTGAGTTAAGTAGCTCAAATTCACACATTATTTGAATTATTTCTCACATAAACTCTTTTTTTCTGCCAGTGGTTTGACCAAACGTCACGCTGAGGGAACCTACACCAGCGACGTCAGCTCCTACCTGCAGGACCAGGCGGCCCAGAACTTTGTGGCGTGGCTAAAATCCGGACAGCCCAAGCAAGAGTAGGCCTCCGCGCTTCTAGTCCCACCTTCAGTGCCTTATAGAGTGTGAAAGAGATGGAAATAAAGAAAAAGAATGAGTGTGCGAGAGAGAAAACTGACTGCTTCACCACACTTTCTCCTGCCCAAAATCTGTCTCTTTTCTAACGCAACCTGTCCAACCTCACTGCCAAATGCTAATGCTAATAAATAGCGCTGAAACCAGGCTGTGTGCGTCTGGTTATCTTTCTCTGCTAATGTCTTCTGCTTCTGTGCTAATCAAACACATACTTCAAAATCCTGCAAAGATGCTAATTATAACCAAACATCACAAAACTAACTGCTACTACAAACTTTCTCACAGACTTACAGGCTACATGCTAAAAGCTAAACTGTGCTAAACTTGACGAAAGCCTGCTAACTGCTTCTTAAATGAGTTTAAACTTTGAAAAAGTGTCATGTACACATGCTGACGAGATGTTTATCGCTTATGCACAGTGTTGCAGACAACAGAGGCGCAAATTTGCAGCACAGGAGGCATGTAGACGGCAGTTTTACCAGTGACGTCAACAGGGTCTTGGACAGCATTGCTGCCAAGGAGTATTTACAATGGGTGATGAACTCTAAGACCTCAGGGACAAGGTAAAGTCCTCTCTAGTGGCTAACAACACAGACATGCTAAAGATATATGAATGCTAATCAGTACAAGAAAAATATATGGGTGTATTTTTTATGTGGTTATTGTCTTTTCTAGTGGCAAACGTGGCGGAAATCAATGAGGAACCAGAGGGCTTCCCTGCAAGAGCTTAAATTTGGATCCTGAAGGGGATTCGATCATCAAAATGAATGAAAGCCATATCGCTTGCAGGCAAAATGGAAACAACTCTTGAAATCAAAAGCCATTTTATTTTATATTTTTAAAAACCTCTGAGCACTGTGGTTGTTATTTATTTTCCCTTAGTGTTAAAGAACATCATATGAGTTGTGATGAGAGAAAAAGAAATATTTTTCTATAGTTTTGAACTATTTTCTATGTGTGCGACAAAAACAAACTCAGGTAAATGCACTAAACACTCAGGTAAAAAAAGTGCAATTTTACGTGTGCCATCACTGTATCAAAGTGCCATAGAAATGGTGTCTTACTCTGCAAAATAAACTTTTTCATATTTCACCCGAGCCTGTTGTTGTACCTATAGCGCCACCTAAAGGATGTCTATAACAATGCATGCGTTTGCAGATTCAGTTTATTGTATGTGCAAACCATAGAAGTTTATTGAAGTTATTTATATATTTATGTAAGGATTTGATGGTTATAATAAAACAGTTATATTTCTGAAAATAGCAAGATTCCTATATTAAGTAAAATACATTTGCTAATACTTTTTTAAATATAAATAACATATTTTTGTTTATTTTCAGATTTTGCCAACTTTGCCAACTATTATAATGTAATTATGCTAATATTGGTTTAAACATTTGAAGTATCAAACATCTTTTCAAATATTTTAATAAAATCTTTTTTTTCTCTTCGCAATTGATCAGAAAAAAAGTAAATAATATATTTAAAAAACATAAATATAAAAAGAATATTTTCAAATACTCAAAAATATTTTTTTCTTGCAGTTGATCAGAGAAAAACATCTGAGATGAAAGAAAGAAAGAATGATTTAAGAAAATATATATTATTACTGAATAAATTTTAGAATGTTTTTTTCTTTGCAATTGATCAGAAAAAAAGAAATAAAATCTAAAGAAAATAAATATAAAAAATATATAAAATTACTCAAAAATGTATATGTTTTTGCAATTGATCAGAGAATAACATCTGAGATGAAAGAGAAAGAAGAAAAGAAAGAAAAAAGTTATTTAAGAAAATATTTTTGAATATTATATTAATATATTATATATTTTAACTATATTATTTTTTTAATTGATCGGAAAACATCTGAAATGAAAGAGAGATGTACTAAATATTCAATAAAAATAATATTACTGAAACAAATTAGCTACCACCACTTCAGTACTCTGCAATTTAGATGGTCTGTATTGAAATTCAAAAACTATTTACAAGCTATTAAACATTTTAATAATAGTTATGTTTTTGAAAAGAGCAGGATTTTTTTTTTTTTTTTTTTTTGCAAAAAAAAAAAAACATTTTGCAACTACGAAAAACACTTTCTTGTGCAGTTTATAGCGTTTGTAACGAAACTCAAAACACTTACTAAAGATATTCACCCTGCGTTCCAATGTGTATACTATCCACCCTGTCTGCCCTAAATGATATTGAAAATTACTAATTTCACCTAGCATTTAGGATGGATAGCATGCACACTGGGACGCAGGCTCACTCTTTTTTCTTTCACGGGAGTTTCGCACGGAGTCACTTCCTAAGGGGGCGGGGCATCGTAAGAACGCGTGCTGTTTGCGTGCTGCGTCATCAACGTTACGCAAATCCTTTCTAGGTTTCTGGAAGGACGTCGATCCGCAGCCGGTGTCATTCATATCAACACAGAGTGTTCCAGCCGTTTATAACGTCTGCTCGGAGACTTTACACGCGTTAAAAACATGATCAGGAACGGAAGCCATGCGGTGGAGGAGGAGGAGGACAAGGCAGAGCCGAGCTCCTCGAGCCGCAGCCCGGAGAAGAGGAAGCGGGTGATCCGGGTGTGGTGTGACGGCTGGTGAGTACACAGACGGTTATATGTGCACTGCATCTCCACAGCATATAAAAGCAGCAAGATCTAGTCTTATAATGTTAGAATTCAACTAAAGAAGTAGTATAGTTGCACTGGGATCGTTTTACCATGGTGTTTTAATATTTACCATGTTAAGTTACTCTATAATTACCGAGAAGAAGTACCATGTTTGTCGTACTGTGACACTCTTGGAAGAATCTCGGGATACATAAGTACTTTATTAACGGCACCATGGTATGATTATAGCGTCACATCATATTACTGTGGTAGTTTAAAACATACCATGGTACTAAAATTAATGCGTCATACTTCTATGCTATGATACTTAACGGTTGCCTCATTCATTGTTTTTACATTGTATTTGAAAAATACCATGGTATTACCACAGTACATGTGCAAAAAACATAGTAGTACGATATTTATGGTACTTTGATAGTTTCCATGGAATCGAACGATTATTTTATATAGAAGTACCATGGTATTTACATGGTACAGCATGGTATTTTAAGAATACCATGGCATGCATGTTCAAAATCATGGTATTATCAAAGTGTCCAAAAAACAGGGTTTTACCATAGTTTGCATCTGTATTCCTGTCCAAAAATTTAGTACCTAATACCATGGTACTATTTTTTAGTGTAGTAAATAGGCTTGAGGAATTATCAGAAATTTAGTATTTCATTATTAGAAAGTGTGGGTTACACTTAATTTTAAGGTGTCCTTGTTACATTGTAGTTATACATTTAAGTTCTGAGTAATATTAATTAACTACATGTAATTACTTTATGGTTATGTTTTTTTTTTTCCTCTACATTTTTGCTATTTCACCCCATAGGACACAGTCCAATTTTTATTTGTCAACTACCTATAATTACATACGAGCAACCCTATCATACAAATAACATGAGAAAAATGTATCTTCATTCTTAGAGTTACAAATAGCATGAGAGAGGTTTATCTTCAATGTTAGAGGTTATTTATTTTTTTACATTTTTCCGTCACACCATAGGACACATTGATGCGTCAACTACCCTTATGCATAATTTATTGTTATTACAATAGTAAATGTAACACGTGTAACAAGGAAATTTTTCAGTAATTAAAGCTTTATAGAAATATTTTGTAAAATGACTAAAATTAAAGCTGGATATATAAAAACAATAGCTCATTTAAATTAATGAATTAATACTATGATAGTATATAAACAAATATTGACATACCACTGCAGTGGAGATTCAAAGGTTAAGGGATCGTGTGATTTCTGAGAACTAGGCCTATAATATGGGAACTCAATAACTCATGTCAAAGACTATAGAATACTCGTATTACCTGTTTCTCATACCTGCGCCTGTAGTTCACAAAGCCGCAGAACTGACACCCTTCGTGTTTAAAGATGTGCTATTCCTCCAATTCATTTAACCGCAGCATTCAATTACGAGTGATGAAGTAACTGCAGTTATAAATAACACACTGTGTGAAATGTGGGGCCCAGCAAAGGATCATGGGAAAGGGAATTGGAGACTATATCCCCATGTAATCCCATCGACCCAGCTAATGATATTACTAGGGGAAAGGGCTCGTGGTGGTTATATAACCCACCCATCTCTAGTTACAGGTGTGTGTACAGCCTTTTATTTAGCTGTTATTAAAGCAGTTATTCATTACATCACCTGTGTGTGTTTTTTTGTAAACGGAGGTCATGTTTTCTTGATCCTGTATCTAAAGTCCACATGTGTCTCTACAGCTATGACATGGTTCACTACGGTCATTCTAACCAATTACGACAGGCCAAAGCGATGGGAGATTATCTTGTAGTAGGAGTACA
Source organism: Acrossocheilus fasciatus (assembly GCA_036784905.1). NCBI lineage: Eukaryota > Metazoa > Chordata > Actinopteri > Cypriniformes > Cyprinidae > Acrossocheilus > Acrossocheilus fasciatus. The sequence goes on along the minus strand of CM071959.1, from coordinate 13,071,569 downwards.
TACAGACGGTATGCTTCACAATTTCAAACCTTCACATAAAGTCACTGTAATATATAAACTGAAAAAATGATCATTTAGCTTTTCTTTCACGTTCAGAGGAAATAGCCAAGCACAAGGGTCCACCGGTCTTCACGCAGGCCGAGCGTTATAAAATGATACGGGCCACAAAGTGGGTGGATGAGATTGTTGAAGGGGCACCGTATGTTACTACGCTGGAGACGCTGGACAAGTACAACTGCGATTTCTGCGTGCACGGAGGTGAGGGGATCCTTTAGACACTTATAGCCATATTAATCATTTTAATATCTTTAAAGATGCTGTATCTTACAGCTTTATTCCTTGAACTACACTTATTTTCATCCCAAATGGTCAGAATTGAATTTTTCATAACCATTTTCATCCTCTTTGATTCTTAGAATTGAACAGCCTGTGTTTGCTACAGTTCCTTTTCGCTCATAAAATGCACATTAGTTTATATGTCAGGTTAACTGTAGTTACTGCATAGGCATTTTTTGTGCTAAATATAATATTAACATGACATTAATACAAAATTAACATATGCAGCCTTATGCTATTCATGGCTGATTCTAAACAACGTATATTTTTAGAGTTTATTTTGAGTAAATGATCTTGGTGTTTAAAGACCCGTTCCCACCAAGAACAATAACTATAAAAAAACTGTAACGATAGCTATATTGGTGTCCACACCAGTGGATGATAACCGCTTTAAATGCTTAAGCTCCTTAAATCAGGATGGATTCCGAGTGGCTGTCAATATTTGTATCATTTATCAGCTGGATAAAATAGTTCTGACAGTGTTTCTAAGGCTATCGCTCCTCTGTGTTGTTATTGTTATAGTTGTGATGTGGACATCTCTATTAGAATGGATTATAACAATTATTTACATTTTTTTAGTCATAGTTATCTTTATAGTTATCATCCTTCCTTGGTGTGTCGGCATAGTAATTTGTACATTGAAGGAATAACCCGTTTTAGATTATATGCTTCTTTCAAAATAGTTAAAATTGTACCAAAATTCAATTGAATTTGTAATAATATCATATATTTTGCTAGATGACATCACATTGACCGTGGACGGGAAAGATACATACGACGAAGTGAAGAGAATGGGCCGATACAGGTAAAGTCCAATGGGCCTCAGACGTACACCTGCGCCACACCACTGAATTTAGACCCAAGGGTGTGTGTAACGGTTGCCATGTGTGTTTTTTTTTCATCAACAGGGAATGCAAACGCACACAGGGAGTGTCTACGACAGACCTAGTGGGTCGTATGCTCCTGTTAACGAAATCGCATCACAGTAACGTTGTGAGTATACTTTATTGTTGATTAGAAATACTGTTACGTAAAGACTTTCTGTCAGTCCCTGATTCATATTCTCCTCTCTCTCTCTCAGGATAACGCAGCCTACCAGCTCCACACAGATAACTTTGGGAAGGTGAGTTGATCTGCTTCTTAGCAGATTCATATTTTTAAATGTATATTGTAATCAGCTGTCATATTCATGTTTGACCACTAGAGGTCAGGGCTTACCTACATTATTTCCATCTACATCAAGGGTGGGCAATTAATTTTCCCAAGTTGCAGTGGGCCGGACCAATACACTTAACTCAGTTCTGCCCAGTATATTTTATATCTCTCTATAAATGGAACATTACAATCTTACGATGAGGAGCACACAATTATACCAGTGGCTAATGAACATTCACAAAAACGGTTTTGAAAATGTGCTTTTTTTTTGCAGTGTTTCAAAAACTACCATCACAATTTTGAACAAAAAAAATAAAGTATTCAAAGATTATGGACATGACATTTGGAGTCAAAATCTGAAACACACATTCTCATAGAATGTATTCATTACCTGCAGCTATATTGGGCCATCTTTTTGGGGAAGTCGTGGCCTAATGGTTAGAGAGTCGGACTCGTAATCCAAAGGTTGCGGGTTAGGTGGGGGAGTGAATGTACAGCACTCTCTCCACCCTCAATACCACAATGCCTCAATAGCAAGGCACCGAACCCCAAACTGCTCCCCGGGCACTGCAGCATAAATGGTCCCACTGCTCCAGGTGTGTGTGGTCACTTTAGATGGGTTAAATGCAGAGCACAAATTCCGAGTATGGGTCACCATACTTGGCCACATGACACTTTCACTTTTATATTTTTCTAAACCACTGAAAATAGAGTCCAGACATCAGTAAAAGTATCAGTCTATAAACGAGTAAAATAAGATAAACATGCGTTACGGCCGTGACCAAAAAAAAGACCCGAGTTTTTGGGAGACAACTTGGGCCTATTTGTGTACGTTCTGTGATTTACAATGCACAGCCCAGAAGCAATATCTGCCGGATGGAAAGGATTGGCTATTCACAACGTAAAATATAGCCTTCATAGGCAATTTCTTTTTTTATTTAAATAAATTCGTTTTTGTGTTTCAGAGGAAAAATCAATGTTACGGACGTGACCGTTCTGAAAGCAGAATTTATCCGACTATGGAAGCGCATAGCTAAAATGCTTTAAAAGCTTTAACAGAGACGTCTAGCTGGTATTTAATAGGGATGCCCCCAACAACTTAACTAGTCATTCACTTAAGTCATTATTAACTAATCGCATGTTTATATTAAAGCTAATAATCCAATAAGCACACGTATAAAGGTTGGCACCAAACACAGGCAAAAGTCGCCTAATGATTATGAATGTGTTGGAAAAAAGGAGATATTTTAATTATTTATTACTTCTCTCTTATCTTCAGAGTAGGTTACTGGACGTGCCTTTAGAGAGAAATGCAACCTTCATTCAGATTACAATAATCAGGAAATATTTGTTTTTGAATTAGTTCGTAGACATTTTTAAACTTTCTATAGATATAGCCTATATTTCACATGTCTGTGAAGCAGCCGTATGCTGAGTTTCGGTTCTTTTTTCTGAATTGCTTTGAATGTTGCTTTCATGTTGCTTTGAATTCCAGTTAGGGAACATACTGTACATAACCTGAACTTTATATGTGGTGTATGAGGAAAAAAACGAATACATGTTGTTTATTTGAATATTCTGGCATTTGTAAATGCAAAAATGTGTCATGTATCTGTTCTCCTCAGGGTCCTAAAGGGCACAGCCCTTGGACTGGTGTCTCTCAGTTCCTGCAGACGTCTCAGAAGATCATCCAGTTCGCCTCAGGAAAAGAACCACAGCCGGGAGACACAATTATTTATGTGGCCGGAGCTTTCGACCTCTTCCGTATCCTTTTAGAAACATGCCACTCCACTCTTTGCTTCTGAAGACATCTAGAAAGCTAGGAAAAGTCATGAAAATTTCAGTTTACAGTTTAGGAACTCCTGTTATGCTTTTGTTTTGGCCTTGACTATATGACCCGTATAGATATCGGTCACGTGGATTTCCTCGAGACTGTTCACAAACAAGCAGAGAAACCTTACGTCATTGTCGGACTGCACTTTGACCAGGTGTGTTACATAAAAACAAACTCTTTACAAGATTTTAAAGACCTCTCCTCCCTCGTGGTGATTGTCGAAAGGGCAAAATTTGCTATAACAAGCTGTTTTTAATTCTTGTGATAAACTTTGATCAGACAGAAAACCTCATGTGAACCAGAAAAAAGGAAGTTCAAAGTCACAGCCCCGGTATGACGACATGCAAACCTGTTTTACAGAGTTTTTGAACTTCTTTGCCTCAGGGGAAACATGTGTTTAAGTTCCCTAAAATGCAAAATACCATACGCATTACAGGTATGGTTACTACAGTGAAACTGTGGTACATTATATTACTACTACAAGACCTAAGTGACAAAATTAGAATTGTGAATAGTTTTAAAATGGCTAAATTTTAGGCAAGGCAAGTTTATTTATATAGCACATACACAGTGGTAATTCAAAGTGCTTTACATAAAAGGAAGCAAAAAAGTCATTAAAAAAATTTAGAACAGTTAAGAATAGAAAATGATTATACATAGTGCAATCAGTTCGGACGTAGCACAGTGCTCATTTGACAAATGCACAGCTAAACAGATGAGTTTTGAGTCTGGATTTAAATGTGGCTAATGTTTTATCACATCTGATCTCTTCTGGAAGCTGGTTCCAACTGCGGGCGGCATAATAGCTAAAAGTGGACTCCCCTTGTTTTGTGTGAACCCTTGGTATTTCTAACTGACTCGGTTCTAATGATCTGAGTGGTCTGTTAAGTTTATATTCAGTGAGCATATCTACAATGTATTTAGGTCCTAGGCCATTGAGTGATTTGTAAAAGTACTTTATCTAAATATAACTGGAAGCCAGTGTAAGGACCTGAGGACTGGTGTGATATCCTCAGATTTTCTGGTTCTAGTCAGAATCCTGGCAGCAGTGTTCAGGATGAGCTGCAGCTGTCTAATGGTCTTCTTTGGAAGGAGACCATTACAATAATCCACCCTGCTGGTGATAAAGGCATGAACAAGTTTCTCCAAATGTTGACTGGAAACAAAACATCTAATTATTGCGATGTTTTTGAGATGATAGTATGCTGATTTAGTTACTGCTTTGATATGACTACTAAAACTAAGGTCTGTCTCCAGAAACACCCGAAGATTTTTGACTTGATTTTTAGTTGTTTGACCCCTAGAGTCAAGGTATGCATTCACCTTGAGAACTTCATCTTTGTTTCCAAATGCAATGACTTCAGTTTTCTCCTTATTTAACTGAAGAAAGTTCTGGCACATCCAACTGTTAATTTCATCAATGCATTGGCAGAGGGAGTCAATGGGGCTGTAGTCATTTGGAGATAAGGCTAGGTAAATCTGGGTAACATCTGCATAGCTGAGATAGGCAATTTGGTTCTTTCTCATTATTTGACTTAGTGGGAGCATATACAGGCTAAACAAGAGCGGTGCAAGAATTGAGCCTTGTGGGACTCCGCATGTCATGGACGTCCACTTACATTTATGCTCTCCTATACTCCCATAATAACCTCTCCCTTCTAAGTATGACCCAGTTTTCCAGTCTCTCTAGAAGTATGTTATGATCAACACTATCAAACGCAGCACTAAGATCTAGTAGTACCAGCACTGATATTTTGCCAGAATCAGAATTGAAGCGAATATCATTTATTATCTTAATGAGTGCTGTCTCTGTGCTGTGATGCATTCGGAAACCAGGTTGAAAATTGTCCAGGTATCCATTTGAGTTTAAGTAGTTGTTCCGCTGATTAAAAACTACCTTTTAAATAATCTTACCTATGAAAGGAAGATTTGATATTTGTCTATAGTTGCTCAACATTGTGTCATCAAAATTTTAGACCATTTGTTAGTGACATACCTTAAACCTTTGGTAAGTGCATCTTAGTGGGTCTGTAATTGTATTAATGACTAGTGTGTGAATTATAGCAGTGTGTGATTTTAATGTTTAGTAAATGTTATTGTTATGTTTATGAATTATAGTTCTTTTATTGTTTTGTAGGAAGTGAACCGCTACAAAGGAAAGAACTACCCCATCATGAATATTCATGAGAGAACTTTGAGTGTGCTGGCTTGCCGAGTAAGTGCATAACTAACGCTGCCTCGAGTCATTTTTTCTGTGTTTCGCCTAAACGTGCGCCAAACTTACTGCTGCCTTTAATAATTTATTGGCAGTTTGCATAAATTACCATCTCCTCCAATCTTTTCTTAGCATTTTGCATAAATTACTGCCTCCTCCAGTCATTTCTTTGGATTGTGCGTAATTTACTGTCTCCTTCAATCCCATTTATCATGTCGCACATTGTTTTTGTATTCCTGACGCTCTTGTTTAAAAACAATGGGCCATTGTATTCAGAGACAGGGAGTTATATAGTACAAAAAAGAGAGGATGAGGGAAGAAACTGGGTAGAAACATCTCAAGGTTAAGAGAACAGATATCACAAGCAGTGATAAAAGTTCATTTGTACTGCGTACTTATGAGACACCTATTAAAAATCTCACGCCTTGAGTTAATCCAAACCATATTCAAGTTTACAAACCCTCTCATTCATCCACAGCACACAAACTCTCATGGATCAGGCACATACCAGCATACCTAAAGCATGACGTTGCATTCAGACAGAACCCACATTGAGCTGCCGATATCAGAAACATGCAGTGAAACTCCAGACCTCCCTCACACTGTAATATCAGTGCAAACCACACATGCATTCCTTTCTGAAAACTGCTGAATGATGGGATGTTTCATTTGGCTTTAAGATTTAGAACTTTGGCTGATTTGGAATGCCAAAAGAAACCAAGAACTTTGAACTTCGGGAACCATAGAATTGTAGCACTTGAGGAACATGGTGAACTTAGAACTGGACAACAATGAGAATGTAAAACTTTTAGAACTTAGAGAACGTAAAGAACATAGAACCTGGAGAACTTTGAATTTGTAGAACCCGAGAGCTTAAAACCTAATGAAATTAAAAGAGAGAGATTGTAGAACCTGTAGAACAATGAATGGTTTTTTAACTCTGAGAACAAAAAGAATTTAGATCGACAAAAATTTGAAGAATGTAAAGCTTAAGGAACTTACAACTATAGAACTGGAGAACTTTGTGAGCTTGGAGATCCCTGAAAACTTTATATGAAGAAATTATAAGTTAGAGAATGTAGAACCTAAAATGATGTAGAATTTAGATAACTGAGAATTTACAAATTAAGTCAATTAGAATTGAAATTAGAGAATGTAAAACTTAGGGAACTTAGAACTATAGAGCTAGAGAAATGTGTGAGCTAGGAAAACTGAAAACTTTATATGAAGAAATTATAAGTTAGAGAATGTAGAACTTTGAGAATTTACAATTTAAGGTAATTAGAATTGCAAAATACAATTAGAGAATGTAGAACTTAGGCTAGACATAGAGAAAGTAGAACCTAGATAATGAAGAACTTGGAGAACTCTGAAAATGTAAATTTTAAAGAAATTAGAACTTTATGAGCTTGAAGAACTTAGAACCTAAAGAAAATTACAACTTGAAGAAAGTAGAACCTAGACAGTTTAGAACTTTAGAACTTAAAGTATCTACTGTAGAACTTTGAGTTTAGTTTATAATCAATCTTCCATTTAGGCCTTGGATAACGGTCTTGTGATTCTTTTTTCTTCAGTATGTATCAGAGGTGGTGATCGGGGCTCCGTACGCAGTAGGAAAAGATCTTCTGGATCACTTTAAGGTACAGTACTAAAGCGGTTCACATTGTTAATTCATTGTGGAGAATACAAATCTAGTTTTGGTGTAACCCGCTTCCAGACACAATAACACAATAAGAGGCTTTGAGTGTAAAGAGAACGTGGTTTGTGTGATTCACACACTGTTATTGAGATATAAAGCTCTGTGTGTGTGTTGTGCACAGCTCTGGGACAGCAGCCAGACTCAAAGGCTTTAGTGACTGAACACTATTTCAGCAATTCTGTGTTGTCCTACTTCGGGAACAATCTAGAGATTTACTGCTCGACTCTTTACCCACAAACCCTCAGACAGTTACAGAGAGTTCAGCCGTGCTTTATAGTTTAACTAAAAAGAGTGCTTGGGACATTTTCTGTCCTGATGGGAAAATTACCTTATCAATAAAATAAAACCTTAAATACATTATCAATATACTGGACACTTTTTTGTTTTGTTTTTGTAAATATAAATGTTGGCTTATTGTTTTTTATATTTAGTTTTTTTTTTTTTTTTTATAAAATAGAAACAGCTTAACTTAATTAAATTATATATATATATATATATATATATATATATATATATATGGACATTTGGCACTGAAAAAAATAATCTGCTATTGTCTGCTTAATTAAAAAATAATGAGTAGAGCTCTAATAGAGATATAAATGCTTATGCTCTACTTATCTTTCTTTCTTTCTTTTTTTTAAGTTTTTAATTTGGCAGATAAGCTTCTTTTTTCAGTTCAGTTACATTTTCCCATTATTTTTCAGTGGCAAATTTCCAAAGCACTACACTTGTATCCATATTTTCTGTTGTACACTGAAATATTTTGATACATAATTTTAATTGTAACTTTTAGATTTCAGATTTTAGTTTGAACACTGTTCTTGTTCACACTGTGTTGATATTATATAATAACTTTATGATAATTGATAAAAAAAATAGCTGACAATTATCTGATCTAAATGTGTCTCAACCAAGGTCATGGTCAACTGAAGCTAAAATTAAAAGCTTAAAAACATTTAATTCTAATTCATTGTAATTTTGCTTAACTTAGTTTAAATCTGAAATGACACATACATACATATATATATATATCAATAAAAACTACTAAATTTGACAAAAATTCACAACAAAATGACTAATTAACTTTAAATGGAAAAAATAAAACCTGATTCATGTTTATTTTTCTGGTGTAGGTGGATCTGGTGTGTCATGGGAAAACCGAAGTGTTTCCTGACACAGACAGGACAGACCCTTACGACGTGAGTAAAGTCTCCGAATATTCATCTCTCGATGATCTTCTCTTCTATAAAAACCCATTTTTTACCCATTGTCTCTCTTCGCAGGAGCCGAAGAAGAGAGGTATTTTTCGCATCCTGGACAGCGGCAACAATCTGACCACCGACGACATCGTGCAGAGAATCATTGAGAACAGGTTTGTGGGACAATACGAGCAAAATGTGAAAACATCGCTCACGTGCAATGTTATGGACATATGCAAATGTGCCGTGTCTCTCTTTGTCCTGGCAGGTTGCAGTTTGAGGCCAGGAACCAGAAGAAGGAAGCTAAAGAGATGGCCGTCATCGAGGCTTTGAAGCATAAAGAGGATTTGCTGAAGACCGAGGCGGCTCTAATGAATAATTAACCGAACTGTCCAAACCGAACAAATCAAGGGCTTCGTCGTAGAACCTAAAATACCCCCAGACTGTTATATAAACACCCCGAATGAGCAAAATGCCTGAGCTGAGGCTGCTTTTAAGTGGACGTGGAGGAACACAGACTTGTTTTTTATATCGTACGACTCTTGTTTGATGACAAAAGCACGTTGTTGTGCGCAGTTTTTATGATAGCTATTAAATGGGTTGGAAGACATTCTCTCTGGATGGGAGGAACACTGAAAAACATTCAGCAACTGCTTTTGCATTGTGCTTGAAGGTTATGGGAGGATTGTGTCATTTCAGTGGTTTTTGAATTGGCGATCCATCCGCACATATTTGTAGTTCAGCAGAGAAACGCTTTGTGAAGAAACACTTGATGTTGACTACAATTGCATGCATACTAGTGGTTAGTATGCACATAAGCTTATTCAGAGTATATGTTAGGATTTTTTATTTATTTTTTTATTCTGTGTCATGGAAATATGTCCAGGTCACATTTTACCCCAAAATCACCCAAAAAAAAAAAAAAAAAAAGTGTTGTTATTTTGTTAAGAATTTTTCTTGTTTTAGGACTATTAAGGCTTTTTTATTATTATTATTTAATTTCCATTCATATTCTCATTACCATAATGTATCTGGACATTTATCTTTTATTTTATTAATTTTTTTGGTTGCAGTTATCATTATTTGTAGTAGTGATTCACTTTATAGTAATTTTTTAATAGATTGTATATGTTGTCCTTTTTTTAATAATAATAATTATTATTATTATTTCCATTTCCATTTTTGTGGTGAGATTTTGACAAATGGGCTCATGGGGAAAAAAATATCAAGATGCCAAAAGAAAAAAAAAAAGAAAAATCATTTAAATCCTAAAACTTTTTTTTTTTTTAAATTTTGTGGTAAAATGTCATCCTGGCCATTTTTAACAGGTTTTACACTGGCATATTTTATTCTAGTGGTGCTGTTGTGGTTTTACCTTTCTCAACATCAATGGACGTTTGATATGCGTTTGATAAAAAAAATCTCAGAATTAATCTCTGAAGTTTTGTCAACTATTGTTTCAAACATTGTCCACAGTCACATATCTGGCATTTTACTCCGTTTTACCACTTTTATTTTCACTTTCTTACTTTTGTTTGTTGTGACATGATCAAAGTCACAGCCAAAGACTCTTTGAGCTCAGGTGATTGTTAGATGTCAGTTTGATGTCACGCTTTTATTCATTCTAACGTATAACAAATAATCTTTACAAACATCAGTTTATAAACTAAGTTGATTGTTTAAAGTCCAACTTGCTTTTATCTCATATGTACTTTTGTTTTATGCGGTTTGTTGTCTGTTTTTGTTTTTAATGAATGTCAAAGCACCTTGCATTTGCAGCATGTTTTTACTTTGTAACATTTCCTGCACATTGTGTTTTTACATTGCAGAAATGTTGAGTGACCAATTCTGAATGTGGCGTTCATGTCTTCAGACAATCTCTAATTTATCATCCCATGTATCATAAACTGTAAATCATTAAAACACATCCATTAATTGCAAATTAAATTGCAATAAAAAAAACAAAGCTTGTTCTGACTATTGTTTGGTCATTATCACATTAAGCGCATAAAAATCTAATTATTGAATCTAATTTAGTCAATCTGAAGATTAAATAAACTTCTTTCTCACTGAATTTTATGAGAAATTCATAATATTCTGTTTTCCTCTGCTAATGATTGTTTATGGATATGTGACTGCTTTTAAACGCAATGTAAAGTGCCTGGTTTATTTTACTTAACTAAAACTGAAACAAAAACTAAAAAAAATTGTTACTTGGAAAAATGTATATTGAAATAAAATATATATATGTGTGTGTGTGTGTATAAATATATATGTATCTCAGTGATACTAAATTGATTCTAAACTGAATTTTAAGGCAGGTTTGCATTTGTGTGGTCACTGATTGTACAAAGAAAATGTTTATGGTTATTAATAAAAAAATATTGCAAAAATGCTTGTTTTTTTTCTAATAAAATATATTTCTATGCATTTAAAATTAGTTTAATATGTTACATATAGAAGCTTATAAGAACATTTCGATTTTTTTAAATAATTTTAATCAAACGCTGGTGACACAACCACTTATGTCTATGGTGTTACCAATAACTGAAGTAACATTTTGCCAGGAAAGAGTAACACCAGACAAATCAGCCTAAATCCAGACTTTTCTAAAATGGAGGCTGCCATCACGATGATTTCAAGGTCAGGTGACATTTTGGAAATATTAAAAAGTATGTATTTATCAAAATTTTGATTAAAAATGTGTCAGATCTGCAAGTTATCAACATAACACCACAGACACTAATAAAGTGCAACACATGAAATTGTCAGAAATGTAGCTAATTTTAAGAAAATTGATAAGAAAGAATATACTCCCCATGCACCCCTCAGATCAGCCAGCACCTGCAGTGACCTTTACACACAACTTTTTTCTTAAATATAACAAAATATGCATTTTTTTTAAACAATTTAATAAAATTGTACATGTTAAATAAAATCTATATTCACAATATAACCACTTAATTTGTGTTAAAAAATGTTATATCGTTGCAATTCCATTCTATGATACCTCTCTGAGGTATGGCGGGAACATGCATATTTTGTTACAAACGCAATCTCGCAAACTCAATTAAATATGTATTCTAAAATAAAAATGTCACTATTAACAGTACACAAATTGTGTTTACCCTACAAACATTTTATGATTTATTGGTATTTAAAGTTTACTTAAACTATTATAAAGTAGAGGGACACCACTTGCCACCACAAATGAAGAATGACCCTTATTTTAATTATATATTTACAGAGTTACACGGACTGCCAGCAGCTCTCTCACAGCGCGTGAACAAAACCCATCTCAGGTGACAAAGTTCCACAAACGTCACGTCACTTCCTTCCTAAGAAAAGCGGACACCCCCAAAAGAGACGCTCTGTAGGCGACATACAGCATTTAGTTTGCGCGTAATGAACAGGTAGAGCTGTGTTGTGGATTAGGAGTGTTTGCGCGGAGTCTGACGGTGTTCGCGTGAGATCTCAATGGACACAATGACCCGAGTGCTGAGCTTGACGAAACTAACCGGGAACAGGCGAATTTGAAACTTTTTTCTCTTTACTCCTGTACGATCGGGACCATCCCAGTCTCTCTCTCTCTCTCTCTCAGATTTGGAAGCAGATCTTTCCAAAAAACACACGCGCAATTGACTTTGGTGTGGAGGACGCGGGGGAACCCGCCGGTATGTTTTTACGCGACTTTGAACGTTCCTCTTCGGTTCCATCCGTGATGTTGGGATTTCTGCTGGATCTTTAGCTATGAGCTCTGGATATGGGTCTGTGTCTGGGCTCAGAGGTGACAGAGGACGGAAAGAAGGCAAAGATCCACAGCTCGCAGATAGACAGAGATCTGTACGAGTACGCCAAGAGAGAGATGAACGTGGTGAAGATCCTCATGCTGGGTAAGATGGTCCCATCCAGATGTTTGTTTACCTGCCTGTTGCTTTTAGTCAAAATAACATGGGTTTTCATGTTTACATGGGCCTGCTTGTACATTATAAACCTAATTTTGGGTACTTTTTAGTTTACTTGTAACTAAAAGATTGTGGGTTTGACCACCACTTTATTGGTTAAACAACAGATATGGGCTCCTAATTGAAAGTTATCAGTTTAAATAGCCGATCTGTGCTGGTAACTCTAAGAATGTAGGTTTAAACCCCAGATTTGGTTGGGAACCTACAGGTTGTGGGGTTGAACCCCAAAATTGGGCAGTGATTGAAACTTCAGATTTGGGCAGGTAACAACATATTTGGGCTTGTGCCTCCTACAAACCCCAAAATATTATGTTACCTGCCCAGATCTGAAATTTATTTAGCTGATATTTATAAAAGGTTGTAGGTTCAAATCTCAGTTAAAATGTTGATCGATTGAACCTTATATCTGGTCAGTGGAATGGAAGGTTGTTGCTTTAAAATATCAGATGCGTGCAGTTAACTGAAAATTTGTGGGTTTGAAAATGAGAAATGGGCTGATATCTGCAAGGCATTAGCTTCATATAAGATCTGATTTTAATTTGATATTTGTGCAGGTAACTGAACCATTCTGGTTTTAAATTTGATATTTGTGCAGGTAACTGGACAGTTTAAACCTTAGATCTGGGCTTGTAACTTGAAGACTGTGGGTTTAAATTTCACATTTGTGCATGGTAACCAAACGATTCTGGGTTTGAAAGTCAGATTTGTACCGGTAACTAGTCAGTTCTTGGTTCGAACCTCATGTCTGAGTTGGTAAAAGGTCGTGGGTTTGAATTTCATATTTGTGCAAGTAAATCAGTAGTTCTAGGTTTGAAACTCAGATTATGTCTGGTAACTTAAAGGTTGTGGGTTTGAATTTCACATTTGTGCAAGTAATTGAAGCATTCTAGTTAAAAGTCAGATTTGTGCAGGTAACTGGACAGTTCTCGGTTCGAACCTCACTTCTGGGCTAATTGAAGGTTTGTGGGTTCAAATTTCATATTTGTGCAGGTAACTGAAAGCTTCAGAGTTCCAACCTCAAATCGTGACTCATATCTGAAGGGTGGCAGGTTTGAACCTCATATCTGGGCTGATAACTGAAAGGTTGTGGGTTTGAACTTCAGGAAGAGTTGATTTATGAACGGTGAAGACTGTACTCTCCAACCAGACATTTATCTTGAGTTAATATAGGAGGACTGTACCATTTGTAGGTTCTGTTGTTAAAACTGTAAACTAAATGACTGATTAGTAATGTTGAATGACCTATTTTGATGTAGGTGCTGCTGAAAGTGGGAAAAGTACGCTGGTCAAACAGATGAAGATTATCCACAGTCACGGGTTCACTAAACAAGAGCTAGCCAGTTTTAAGGTAAGACATTTTATGATGTTGTTTTCTCATACTTGATGTCCACCACTTAAAGAAGTTAATTGCATTTAATAGTTTAACATTTGTTCTGAACTATATTTTTGTGTGTGTGCTCTGTACTTCCTCTGTCATCTGGGAAATCAAGCCACTGTGTGTGTTTGGGGATTATTAAAAGTTTAAGGGGTCATTGGTTCAGCTGTGAAACAAGACCTCAGTTCAATGGAAGACTGGATCTTGCCTCAGCATGTTTTTTGTTCTGTTTGGAAGAGAAAGCGGAAGGGGGAAGGAAACATATGGAAAGATGAAACACAAAAGTTTTTAAACCATTAAAAATGTCAGACTTCCAAGAACATTTTCTCTATAGTTTGTTCGACAGCCAGTGTGCGCTTCCTCTATAGTCTCATTGCACACCTTTTTTGATCTGTCACTTACACGTGTTACCATGGCAACATAGTAAAGGTGCACTGCATGCTGGCTCCTTTAGAGTAACCTGTAGTCCATGTACACTTTATCACCATGGGAACAGAAAAGCGATTGATTTGCTCATTCATAGTAAACCGCAGCCAACTGTGTTCTCAACATGATCATCAGCCCTGGCATCACTAAAACAGTTTTTGACTGTCGCTTCGAGGCTAAACGTCATTTTTGCCAACAGTAATAGTAGGTTTATTCAGTCCCCTTCTTCAGTTAACCAAAAGACCTTAGGCTAGGGGTTGGTAGTATGAATAAAGTAATTTAATATCACCGTATATATGACAAACTTGTTATACTATGCTTGAAATTCAATAGAAAAAACATTAGTATTAGGCTACAAAAGGTTATTGTATGGCTATATATAGACTTTACAGATCAGCTTGCAAAAATAAAGACTTTATTTTGACAACTTCAAACTTTGTTGGGCTGAATACGGAGCCTTGCTGAATCTCGAACTCAAGATGTGGCTTAAACACTGCTCATCTACATTTACTACAAAATTATGCTATTGCATGACACACTTCAGCATGTGACTGACAGGTTAAAAGAAATGTACTAGGAGTATGTTGACTTAAGAGAACATGCATGTTGGCTGCAGAATGCACAGAAAAATGCTAGCTAATGTTTTTTGAGAGAATGCTACCTTATTGAAACGTCCCACAGTAGGCCTATTTCATTCCCTTACCCTTAATAAAAGCCAATTTGATCCTTTGGAATTCAGGAATTTGTCCATCCAGTATTTGTGCGCTGATGCTTATCAAGCTAATGGAGCGTTAGCAAACATGTTTCTAGTCAGGTATTTCTCCAGTTGTTTTATAAATCAGCTGATTTTGTCAAAAACGGATGGTCAATTGTATCTCCTGTGAAGTGCCAGGTGCAGATCTGCATGTGTGCTTGCTTGGGTTAAACAGACTTTGTGTACCATGCTCTCCTCATTAAACCTTCCCTCAGGGTCTTTTTGTGTTAGCTACACTTTCCTGTGAGCCTGAATTAGACTGATGGACTAAGAATATGCAAGTGGTGTTTTGAAGTGCCTCAGGGAATGCTTTAAAACCTCAATGGCTGCCTATTAGCTCCAGCCAAATGCAAAGGGATTGTGAGGATGGTTAACCAGATTACTAGTCATCAAGCAACCAGCTAGCTGATTTTTAGTGGCAGGGGGATGAATTTAAGAACCTGTTAGCACGCTAATAAACTGCAGTGATGACTATGGTAGTTGCTTGCAAGAAAAAGTATGCTACTCTATTTTTGTTACTGTCCGATTGTTGCCTTGTGATGCAGTTCTATTGGTCTTTGTCCTGTATTTTGGTCTCATTTGTTACCCATATGACAACACTGACCATCCCACAATGAAAAAACATGAACAAACCCTTTAAATAAACACTCACCGCAATGCACGCACCCTTTTGGGGAAAGAATCATCATCTGTGCTGTCTTTCGCCAGCAGAACTTCCATTATCTTTAAACAAAACAAGTGTTGGACTGTAGGTGAGAACAACATAATATTGTATAGTGTAAAATAAAATGCACAGTCAGAAGCTTGGGAGAAAGAAGTAAAGTAAGAAGTACTGTTTGTGTACAAAACTTTTTTTAAAAATACCAAAAGACAACAGTTAATTATTAATACTGAATTATAAACATTGTATTAAAATCATAATTTTAAGCAGTGTAAAAAGCCACATAAAATATAAAAGGTCTTTTATAAAAAAAAAAAAAATACAAGCATGTTAAAGTATAATATATTATATTTAATATAATATAATATATTTAATATTAATATTTTAAAAAGATATGCATTCAAACAGGATCATTTAATCTGCATCTGTGAGTTTGTTTTCCCCAAATTATTGATATTTAAAGTCTTTTTTTTAATAGGGTTGATTAGACTGTCTTCAGATATGTATTTCGAAAAAAATCACCTTTCTAAAATGTAAAAGGAACTTGTTTCATAAAATGACACTCTAGCTGCATACGCAGCCTCTGCTGTCATGTGGATAGAGTTTCATGTACATTCTAAACTGAAATTACTCCTTAGGGTTCTTTGGTGAAAAATTGGAGTTCAGAGATTGATGACTGCTATTGTCCTACTTATGCTTGAAATCTTTGACAAATTACCTTCTCACAATATCAATTGCATGCTTTGTCTGTACAGAAAACGACTAAAATCTAGAAATTTAGTTTTTTTGTTGTTTTTTTTCAAACCCTTGTAAATGTATTAAATGTAGTTAATAATTCAACCCAACAGTGGTTTTCATCTGTTTGTGGAACGGGAAGAACAAAAAAGTAATGTCCCATAATAGCACTAGGCTAACTTCCATTGTTCTAGAGACAAAATAAACATTGTCCTAAAGCCAGAGGATAACATACAATAGCCTAATTTTATAGTAAACGCAGACGAGCCGAGTTTGAGTCATGTCTTGAGTTCGGGATACCTCAAGGCTCTGTATTCGGTCCATCAAAGTCTGATGTAAATTAAATGAAAAGTCTTTATTTTTGCAAGCTAAACCATAATTTTTATGCTGACCTCTTCTATGCCCGTGTTTTCTCTTAAAATGTGGCCAGTCACAGGGTTTCTATGTTTCTAATGTTCAAAAGTCCAGTTCCTGCTTCACCAATTTTTGTTGGATGGATCCATAAAGGGTCACGCTTTCACTCACACATGCATATGTTTGTACAGACCCATAATTATGGCTAGTTTTATATTGTACACATGCTTGCAGACATAAGCACAGTCTATAATCAGACTGGCCTTGGTTGACTTGGATGTAGTGTCACACAAGGGCGGACCGTCAACTGTCAGAGGGAGGCCAGGGAAGGGTGTGGTGACCTGTGCTGTGTGTGTGTGTGTGTGTGTGTGTGTGTGTGTGTGTGTGTGTGTGTGTGTGTGTGTGTGAATCATAAATGCAAGGGAAAATGTGACGTGGTACAGGTAAAAAGAAGGGACTTGTCCTGACCTGAATGTCGCAGGAGTGTCTTTTTCTTAATTCTTTCTTATTGCTCACCATTGTACTAAACTGTCAGTGCGGTCTTTAACCACACCGCGGTCTCTCTAACCCACGGGAAATCAAGTTGTCTTTCCTGTTTCCTTCTTTTTTGTTTCTTACCTGACACCCATCTCTCTATTTCTCCTTGTTCTCCTAAAGCTGCAACTTAAGCTTAAAGTCAAAATGACAAACATTTCTTATTATCATCAATGTTGAAAACAGTTCTGCTGCTTAAAATTTCTGTGGAAACTGTCATTTACTTTTTTCAGGATTCTTTTTTAAATAGAATGTTTAAAAGAATAACATTTATTTGAAATGCATTTTCCTGACACCTAAACTTTTAAATTGTAGTTTATATTGTTACATTAATAAAGATTACACATATAGATGTTCTCACATATACACACAAAGTGATAAATGTTACATTATAGTGTTTTATCTAGTGTGTCCATCTGGTGGCTCTTTTTTATGGCAAGACTTCACAAAACTCGCAGCTGGGTTTCATGCTTTCATTTCCTCAACCTCCCTCTGACTCTGTTTCTTTGATGAAGTGGCAAGTTCTCCGGTTACAAATGTGACATCAAGGAGTAATAGGAGACATTGGAGTGCCGTTGTCGGTGGTCTAGAATTTGAGCTTGACCCAAACATAGTTATTGTAGAATGCAAAGTACTGTCTTTGACAAGATTCTGTTGAGCTCATATAGATGCCTGGAATTTTCATAATTTTACATGAGTTCTAGAATTTGTTCTTTGATGTCTGTAAGTTCTATAAGTCAAATTCCTGAAAAGAAACTGGAATTCTAGAATTCCTAGAATGGTTCAACAAAAAATGACCCTTTTATAATTATTTACTCATCCAAGCCAAACCTGTCACTTTTCTTAGTTTCAAGGAACACACAAAAAATATATTTTGAGGATTAAGCTGCTTTTTCAATATAGTAAATTTAGGGATGGGCGACGTCTTATCGTTTGCGATTTATACTGGTAAAAATTCTCCCCTCGATAAGAATTAGTCTTCCTGCGATAATAATGATAAAGTCTAGTTGTTGACGTATTTCTGTGTGCGACAGTGTGTAGCGACATCTCGGAAGACGAACGTGAAATTGAGCAGTCATTACATTACGTGTGTACTCTGTAATGCTCACAACACCCTATTTTGGGTGAAAATAGGAAAGATAATTATTTTTCTCTAAAGAAACAGGATTTCCTGAATTACCGTCATTAATACCGTTATCGCAAATAAATACCAGAAATACCATGATATATTTTTAAGCCCATATCGCCCAACCCTAAAAGTGTATGTAAGCTCCAAAAGGAAAAAAAGCACCATAAACCTGTATAAATATTCTATATGTGCTTTCAGTATATTTCAGTTATTCTGAAGCCATATGCTTGTATTCAAATTCAGTTATAAAATATAAGTGCTGTCAAACGATTAATCGCATCCAAAATAAAAGTTTTTGTTTACATAATGTGTGAGCTGTATATATTTATTATGTCTATATAAATACACACACATGCATACACGTGTGTGTGTGTGTATTTAAGAAAAATGTTATGTTTATATATTAAATGTGACCCTGGACCACAAAACCAGTCTTAAGTGTCAATTTTTCGAAATTGAGATTTATACATCATCTGAAAGCTGAATAAATGAACTTTCTTTCCATTGATGTATGGTTTGTTAGGATAGAATAATATTTGGCCGAGATACAACTATTTGAAAATCTGGAATCTGAGGGTGCAAAAAAATCTAAATATTGAGAAAATCACCTTTAAAATTGTCCAAATGAAGTTCTTAGCCATGCATATTACTAATCAAAAATTAAGTTTTGAGATATTTACGGTAAGAAATTTACTAAATATCTTCAGGGAATATGATCTTTACTTAATATCCTAATGATTTTTGGCATAAAAGAAAAATTTATCATTTTGACCCATACAATGTATTTTTGGCTATTGCTACAAATATACCCCAGCGACTTAAGACTGGTTTTGTGGTCCAGGGTCACATATATATTTATCTGTAATATAAATTATATAAATATATACATGTAAATACAACCCGAATTCCGGAAATGTTGGGGCGTTTTTTTAAAATTTGAATAAAATAAAAACTAAAAGACTTTCAAATCACATGAGCCAATATTTTATTCACAATAGAACATAGAGAACATAACAAATGTTTAAACGATGTTACAGTTTAAAAATGTCTGTGACTGTATGAATTTGCTTTTATTTTTATAGTTTCAGTTTTAGTAATTTTATGTTTGTTTGCCTTTTTTTTTTTTTTTTTTTTTATTATTATCATCATTTGTTTAGCGTTCATTTTATTTAATTTGTTTTGGTTTTAGTTTTTATAATTATAACTGAAATTTAAGGCAGCATTTCTCTTTTTAGTTTGTTTTGTAAGTGTGACATCTAATATTCATATTTTATTTTATTTCAGCTATATTTTAACTTACGAAAATTAATTTTTAGGTAGTTTTAGCAAATTCAGTAACTGAAACTTATTTTAGTTCAATTGTTTTCCAAAGCAACATTTCTAATTTTTTATTTTTTTTTGTTACATGTAATGTTTATATTATTATTTAAGATTTATTTCAATTAAAAAAAATGTTTTTTTTTTTTTTTAAAGTAGTTTTAGTATGTTTATTATGTAAAACATTTCTAATTTTCTTTCTTTTTTTTATAAGTTTTACATCTAATAATTGTTTTATTTTGGCTAATCTTTTATTTCAGAAAATTTCAGAAAATGATTTTTAATAGTTTTAGTTTTAATTATTTATAACAACATTGGTATGAATTGTTAATCTTTTGTTAAATTGTCACTTTAAACAGTTTTTATGATCTTAAGAAGTGTTTAGTAGTAAATAAAGGATGAAGAGTGTGATTTATCCCTCTTTCTCTCTCACACAAACACACACTCCCCAGTGTGTGTGCGAAGCTCCCTACCATCTTTGCTCTTACCACTTTCCACAAGAATAGTTTCATTGTTCTAAAGTGTGTGATTCACTGCTGAACTTTACCTCCTGCTTCGCTCTAGTGCACTTTGTGTGTGTGTGTGTGTGTGTGTTTTCAACAACAGGAAATCGATAAAAGCGCATCATGCATCCGAACCGCAGAACTTTGGGCCCGCAGCCCTTCATGAACACAGAAAGGCTTTTCGGCGTTCGCTCTTCCCTGGAATGTTCTGCGCCTCTGATCTACGGCCCAGCAAACAAAAGCTGTTCAATAAAGGGCAGGAATGTGTTTGCTTTGGCCAGAGAGTCAGGGGCGGTAAAAGGGGGAAGCATTTGAGCACAACACGAGCGGACGGGCGCTGAAAGTGTGAAAAGGAAAGGTTTTGGGTGGCACACACGTGGACTGATTTTGTGAATTGTGTCAAATGTTTTTCAAAGTCGAAATGAAATCAAATTGTACAAAACTTACTTTCTTAATATTAATTTCTGGTTTACTGTGCATGAGTATTAATTTTAATAAAGGACATTTCTTATACTTGCTATTACAATTAGGTAGTTTTATGTTAATATTTTTATTCTTCAATTATATTTCTATTATAAATTTTGTCATATATATTTAAAGTGTTTTGTGTATACATAAATAATACTTATCTAATATTTGTTTAATATTATTTTAATATTTGTGGTTTGTGTATCTTTTATATAATATATAACAAAAAATAAAAATGTTAAAAATATAAAAAATTTATATTGCAATTATCTATTATCATTTTAATTGTTGTTTGTGTATATTTATCATTTATTTTTATAGATTTATTTGTCCTCAATTGTCTTTTTTAACTCAATGAAGATCCTATTTCACTTGCAAAAATGTTGCAATATGTGTATAAAACAGTTATTGAATGCCATTTTGTGTGTGAAAAAGAAAATGTGGTGATTTCACAAACTATACAAATTATTCCCATCTCTGTTAAATATTCTGACCAAAAACACATGATCTGCATTCCATAATTCATAGCCGCACAATTGCATTGAGTTGCAGCCGAGCGTTTGATCGTCACACAGCGGTGTTTGTCGCAGTAATGGTGCCCGGTGAAGCCACTTCCTGTCACTTAGGTGGATGTGAGACAATAAGGACCAATCAAGCAGAAATTCATAACGTCCCAGTGACAGGAAGATGATTTGTTTGGTTAGATGCACACGCAAATGGCCTTGTTACGTCCTGTCACAGATCAATGCAAGGGTTCTTGGGTAACGCTTTTATTTTAGGAAGTTATTTGCGTTTGAAGGGACAAAGACAATGAGTCCACACCTGCCAATCAGAAGAGAAAGAACTCAGAACTAATAAAATTTAATATAAGAATGTGAACATCATGCTTTGTACTTACTTATATATAAATCATAATCTCTTTTCATATCTTTTGTTTTTCCAGCCTGCGGTGTTGGATAACCTCCTGACCTCTATGAAGTTTGTCCTCCATGGAATGGGCGTCCTTCGCATCAACCTCGCTAACAGCAAGAACAAGGTTTGAACCAGACTCTTTCCTTTCTGCTGTTGAACAATGTATTTATTTATTACCCAGAATTAGAATTTCGTTAATAAAATAGGCTAACATGAATTACTAGATCTTGTTACCTAGGGTTAGGATTACTGTAATAAAATAACCTATTTTTAAATATAGATTTATATTTAAATTATTAGATGCATTTTATATTTTAATTATGTAATTTAGAATATTTTTTTATAATTGTTGTTATATACTAATAATATGAATAATTATATCTATATTATATACCCTTTTAGATATGATAAAAAAAAATTTATACGCGTATATATAAAATATATTTTAATATCTAAAAAGTAAAAACTATTATAATTGCATTGTCTTTATGTATCCACAACATCTATATATAGAGCTAAACATGTATAACTAGATCTAGGTACCATAAGTTAGCAAAGATGACAGTGCCCCAATTAAACTACCGTTCAGTCTTTGTGCCCGCTGGAAATATACTGTCTTGCTGTTTTACTGTTTGCAGTACTTACATGGTCCACTAGGTGGCGGCATGTTTTCAGATCTAGGGATGTGAATGCCAACATTCAGTCCAAACCTTTCAGTCACTGAGTCTTGTGCTATCATAATTCTCCCTTGGTTCCAGCGTGTTCCAGACGTGTGTCTCAAACAGTCATTATCTTCTTCCGGACGCACCTAACGGCACAATGAGTGTCTTCTGCTTTGATTATTAAATATGACCTTGATCAGGTCATGTGACAAACGCTGTACTATAATTAGACCGATCAGGCCAATTGTTCTTTAATAACAGTGTTAGAGACGCATATATGGTGGGTCACACCAGCAGATCTATTGTTCTAGTTGTTTAAATGTTATTGTTTTATGCTTATAAACCCTTGCTCCAGTCTCTAACCTTAATTTTCCTCTCTCAGTCTCCACAACAAAACGGAATCAAGCCGCAACACAATGAAATTTGCACAACAAAATGGAAACAATCTCCAAAACGATGAGATTAGTACAACTTAATGGAAACAAGCTGCAACACAGCAAAATTTGCACAACACAACGGAAACAAGTCGCAACACAGTGGAAACAAGCTGTAACACAACAAAATTAGCACAACACAACGGAAACAAGTCGCAACACAACAAAATTAGCGCAACACATCAAAATTAGCACAACACAATGGAAACAAGTTGCAACAAAATTAGCACAACACAACGGAAACAAGTCGCAACAATTAGAGCAACACAACAAAATTAGTGCAACACAATGGAAACAAGTTGCAACACAACAAAATTAGCGCAACACATCAAAATTAGCACAACACAATGGAAACAAGGTGCAACAAAATTAGCACAACGGAAACAATTTGCACAACACAACAAAATTAGCGCAACACAACGGAAACAAGTCGCAACACAACAAAATTTGCACAACACAACGGAAACAAGTCACAACACAACAAAAATAGCGCAACACATCAAAATTAGCACAACACAATGGAAACAAGTTGCAACAATTAGCACAACACAACGGAAACAAGTCGCAACAATTAGAGCAACACAACAAAATTAGTGCAACACAATGGAAACAAGTTGCAACACAACAAAATTAGCGCAACACATCAAAATTAGCACAACACAATGGAAACAAGGTGCAACAAAATTAGCACAACACAACGGAAACAAGTCGCAACAATTTGCACAACACAACAAAATTAGCGCAACACAACGGAAACAAGTCGCAACAATTTGCACAACACAACGGAAACAAGGTGCAACAATTAGCACAACACAACGGAAACAAGTCGCAACACAACAAAATTTGCACAACACAACGGAAACAAGTCACAACACAACAAAAATAGCGCAACACAACAAAATTAGCACAACACAATGGAAACAAGCTGCTTCACAACAAAATTAACACAACACATCGGAAACGAGTCGCAACAAATTTAGAACAACACAACGGAAACAAACCGCAACACAACAAAATTAGAAAAACACAATGGAAACAAGCCGTAACGCAATGAAATTTTCACAACAAAATGGAAACAATCTGCAAAGAAATGAAATTAGTACAACTTAACAGAGACCAGATACAACACAAAAGAAACAAGTCAAAAAAAAATTTGTCCTATGCGTTGTGTAGCGATTTTGTTGTGTTGTGGAGATTTCGTTGTGTTTTGCACTACTGGGCCACCATAAATTATGTAAATGAGCACTCTAGATGGCTGGTTTTGATTTTTTTTTTTTTTTTTTTTTTTTTGCATTAATGCTTAATTTAGCATGCTAACATTAAGCTAAGCTTTAGCTTTTAGATGTTTTGCACACTTTAAGTTCTTAAAATTGAGAAACGTTCTTGAAAAATACTTTGCCGGACGTACAAATGATGTATTTCTCCATGTTTGTGGTGTTTCTCCAGGTCCACGCTCACTCCGTTCTCTCATGTGGCCGTTGCTTCGATGAAGACCAGATGCTGTTCCCATTCATAGGCCACGCCCTCTGCTGTTTGTGGGCGGATCAGGGGGTGCGGTCAGCAGCGTCGCGAGGATACGAGTACGAACTCAATGACTCTGCACTATAGTGAGTAACACTTAGACTCACTAATCACTAATTGTGCACCATCGCTAATTAGACGTTAGCGTTAAAACAGTTATCACAGTAATACATTTGTGAGCAATGTTTTCAGGCCAAGAGTTCATATTATGATATTTAATATCTAG
Source organism: Acrossocheilus fasciatus (assembly GCA_036784905.1). Taxonomy (NCBI): domain Eukaryota; kingdom Metazoa; phylum Chordata; class Actinopteri; order Cypriniformes; family Cyprinidae; genus Acrossocheilus; species Acrossocheilus fasciatus. The sequence continues at coordinate 13,047,155 of CM071959.1, read as the reverse complement.
TATTAGACTAGATTTCATAGAATATCTTGTTAGAGGCTTGTTGTTCATGTTTTTTGTTTTGTTCGTTCGTTTGTTTGTTTGTTTAGCTACTTAGCTGCACACTTTCTGATAAATACTCAGTGTTTGGTTGTGATTTTATCATTTTATCTTCATGCCCACCTAGATTCAAAGCTAAACATAGTCAATGAAAACATTTCCTTTTCTCTGTTTTCAAGTAACATTTGGTTTGCAAGCTACCAGCTTAGCCTGTTTAAAATAAACTGTGGTTATACATATGGTTACCAATATGCCAAAAAACATGGTTACTTTTACTATAATAAAACCATTGTTAATTTTCATAAGGGAAACTAGTGTAATTAAATGATAAATCATGTCAATTAAAATCTTTTGAATTACATTAACCGTAAAATTGAAGCTAAAACACAACCGTTTCTGTTAGCCTTCTGTGGTTTCAGTTAGCCACTGTTTTTTTTTTTTTCTTTTCCAGTTAGCTTCTTTTGTTTGTTTCAAGTTTTTCCCCCAGTTAGCCTCTCTTTTTTTTTTTTCCAGTTAGCCTAAGTTTTTATTTAATTTTTTTTCAGTTAGCGCTCTCTGTTTTGTTGGTTAAGAAAAGCTCTTTTAACTAGCTTGAACACGTTTTGATCAGAGAGCAAAGAGAATTCGGACCACGACACAGGAATGGGTCTCCGAAATGCTTTGCATCTCATTTGAATCTTATTTAACCACGCTCAAATAGGCCAATCATGATCTGGAAAAGGTCATGAATGTTTTATTCTAATCTAATTGGTTGTTTGACACGGGAGCTGACCCCTGAATCTTTCTCATGTTCAGTAAACATTTCACGTGCAGCGAGGAAATTTACAGACAATTTTAAGTTAAACTGTTCCTCGAAATATTCATCTTATATTATTTTTCTGAATCTATTAAAGACCCTTAATACAGGTTACGTCATGCATCTTCTAAAGATTTGATCCTGAAGGATTTGAGGTTATTCAAAGTTTTATTGATTTTCTAGCTCTCTAGCCCAGGTTTTCCCAATGCTTCCTGATGCAGTTTCCAAAGACTCAATGTAGGTGTAATAGAACTAATGTGCGACTGCCACTCTTGCGCCTTAATGGCCGCTGATCTGTGACTCGATCTGACACTCCCACTGTGAATAATGGCTGATTAGTGGGATATTCAAACAGTGAATTGTGTAATTACGTGTATGTGCGATGACAAACTAAAACACCAGGAGGCTGATTATTTAAATGAAGCAGAGAGGGTCACCCGTGTCGCAGACGTGTGGTGTGTGCCACAGCGAATGAACCTCAAACGCCGCAGCGAGGTGTGTGTGTGGTATCCCATAAAAGGCAATTAGAAAACAGTCAAACCTCAAAGCCTACAGCCTTTGCCAGTTGATATATATATCTTGCAATGCATGCTGGGACGTCACGTAATGGAGGTTTGACATGATAGCTTGTCATTTGATTAGCACGCAGGACACCTAGTGAAGGTTGTAAAGAATGAGGAAATGGAGGCGAGCGAGATGTGAGGTGCTGTGTGTGGTTGAAGTTGTCCATACCGAATGTGTTTGACATCAAAACCCACACACACAAAAATGCATAGCCTCGATTCTACTGAATTCCCACACATGTGCACACAAGTATGTCCTAGCGGTAGATTTGGGAAAAATGCCCCAATTAAGTGAATTATTTATTTATTTATTTATTTACTTATTTATTTAGATTGTTTAAAAACTGTTGTTCTTGTTATAGTATTTTAATAATACATTTAAATGTAGTAGTTTGTAGTAGTTTTAATAATAATTTTAAATGGATTATTGCTAGAAGTAGTAATAATTCATGTAGAATTCTAAATTATATAAAATTCTAAATTATATAAATAATAATATTAGTTATAAATATTATTATTATTGAGTTATTTATTTAAATATTTTTTTATTACTAGTAGTAGTAGAGGAAGAAATTGTATTAATAATACTTTAAAATAATAATATTATTATTATTATTATTATTATTATTTTAAAGTATTATTAATACCACTTCTTCCTCTACTACTACTACTACTACTACTAGTAATAATAATAAAATATTTAAATAAATATAACTTATCAGTTATAAAAATTTATTATTATTATTTAATAATAATCTTATTGTTCTTTATATATTTTATTTAAATTGGTTTTAAATTACTTTTATGAAAAAAGAAACCAATATAGGCCTAGATAGCAAAGCATTATAATAAAATATAATAATAAAAATAATATAACAATAATAAATGTTATTTATTTAAAAATTTATTATTCTTCATTTTAAAATTATATTATTTTTGTTATTATTAGTAATAGTACATTTTAAATGTATCAATACCGATTTAAAACATTTTAATGATTAATTTAAGGCTATGTAAAGTAAGTGTGTGTCTGTGTATAAATTTGATTGACAGGTACTCCTGCCCTCCATTGGCCCCTGGGGCCAAGGGGCCCCTCCAGACACTTCAGTCAATAATATGGAGTCAATAACACGCTTGTCACCGGGAGTGACTAAATTATCATGGTACTGATTTGAGTTGTGGTTTGAAGAGTGTTTAAAACTGACACACACACACACACAACACATAATGAAGAATTTAGCTGGAAAAAGTACCAAAATTTCACTGATTTGCATAAAAAGGAGGCTGAAAAGAATGACAATGACTTAATTAAATATGGTGTAGTGCTTTTTTGGCATAGAGATTTGCACTAAAATGCCTTTCCTGTGTCTGCGTCGTACCGTTCTCTCATTCTCTCCAGGTTTAAAAACCTTTCCTCCCAAGCTGTCATGTCACACCTGCAGGACTCCATCACCCATCCTCACACACACACACACACACACACAGAAACGCACACATTCTCTTGTTAAAGGTCAGATTTATTAGAGGGCATTTCCATCGTCTTTGCAGGCCAGGTCGCAGCTCCTCACCTGTTCATATCCTGCATGCAGCTTGTGAAATTTCTTTTCATTTCGCCTTTCATCCATTCTCATTTGCCCTCCCTCGCTATTCTAAATTCTCCACAAAAACCACGACCCTAAAACCCTGACCGGCGTCATTTTCACAAAATTCAGTTGTGTGGAAAAATAGATCAGAAATGGAGTGAGGAGAAGATATACTTCAGAAAGAAGGATGTTTAGTGGGAGGTCAAAGTGGTGTCGAATCAATCCGAGAGTTAAAGTATATCTACAAAACTCCAGGAGAGGTTTTTAAATGCTAAAAAGGCTTCAAAATGTCACGCTGATGGATAAACCAGGATCGAACCTGCTTTGGAAAGGAATGGATCATCTAAAGATGCTTTTCTTCTGTAGGACGCAAAAGAGGAGATTTCGAATGAAGAGATTTCACGCTGCTCTTTTCCATACAACGTACAGTGAGATTGGCGGACTACAAAATGATCTCCTAATAACCTCAAAGGAAGAGTTCACCCAAAAATTAAAATTTTCTGAAAATTACTCACTCATTAGTTTGTTTCTCCATCGAAAAAGCATCATCACTTGCTCACCAATGGATTCACTGCAGCGAATGGGTGCCGTCAGAATGAGAGTCCAAACAGCTGATAAAAACGTCACGATAATCCACACAACTCTAGTCCATCAATTAATGTCTTGAAGTTAAAAGCTGCATGAATGTAAGAAAGAAAATCTATCATTAATGCATTTCTGGACATAATAAAAAGTCTCTTCATAATAACGTTTCTTATAGTGAAAAGCCCATCCTCTGTTGTCCTGTTGTCAAAATCCACTGGCATATTTGTTTAGAATAGTTTTAGACCATTTTCTCTTGATCTGTGCATATTTTTCTCCTGATTCAGATAACTTTTTTTTTTTTTTTTTTTCACTGGAGGAAGCGTTTTTACAGATTAAAAACTCATACGAAGTGACTGTTGTAGAGTTAAAATGTCTTAATGATGGATTTTTTTTCTTACAAACATGCAAATTTTCGCTTCACAAGACATTAATTGATGGACTGGAGTCATGTGGATTACTTTTTTTATCAGCTGTTTGGACTCTCATTCTGACGGCACCCATTCACTGCAATGGATCCATTGGTGAGTAAATGATATAATGCTAAATTTCTCCAAATCTCTTCTGATGAAGAAACAAACTCATCTACAACTTGGATAGCCTGAGGGTGAGTAAATTTAAAGCAAATTTTCATTTTTGGGTGAACTATTCCTTTAATGACCAGCTTAAAACCATCAGAAGCTGTTTTGTTTTGTTTTGTTTTTTTCTTGTAGGGACTATATAAAAAAAGACTATTTCTGGAGTCTAGAGATGGTAAAGTTAGCTTTTGCCTTTCCCTAGAGAGCGTTGGAGAGTGAGACAGATCCACAGTGACAGGGCCTTTGTGTCCTGCTGGGAATTGAAGGCCAGCAGCGAGTGAATGTTGCATTCAGATGCACGTAATGGCATGTCTGTTTTATACACCCAGATGCATTTAAAGACACACCTCACACTTGTTCACTCACAGTCTCTGCTCAGGCCCGAGGTGCTCGCTGTCGTGCTGCCCAGGGGGTTTACAAGATCAGACTCGGCTCGAATGCCAAGGAATCGCATTGGCACTGAGGTCGGAGTGTAATATTGTGTGTTTATCTGTCACTAAAACCAGAAACACTACACAGAGTGTGTTCTTAATTCACTATGGTAGTAAAAAATCATAGTACTCGACAGTAGTATTGTCATTAACTAAAGCTAAAATGATCATAAAATGTTGTTAATTGAAATAAAGCCGAAATAAAATATAACATATGAAATGAAAATTAAAAGTGTTGCCATCTTCTGTTATGGTGGAGCAACAGCCTGAAGACAGCCCTGCTAAGCAAGTCAACAAGCAACTAAACAGATTAATAACACCGTTGGTTTAACAATATATATACGTTTGTCAACAGTTTATGCTAAAGGATGCTAGCAGCTCTTGTTATAGAGTTGCGAATATGAGAATGCAGCATGTGGGTTTTAGTACTCACTTGTGTGAAATCGTTTTCTTCAAATGTCTGCCGTTACACCATATGTTATTCAGCTAGCTAGCAATAAGCATGTTGATAGTTAACTGGCTATTTTGAATGATGAGTGAAACTTTAGTACAAGCTAAAGTAGTTTGCGCAACAATGTCATGGTGGTGCAAATTTCACTGAGAAAGTTACATAAACTGTAGTCAAGCTTGTTCTCTTTGAAAATGTAATTAGCCGCTCTACAAGCTACTTACAAAAAGTAGCTAACTTAAGCTAAATTTAGCTAGCTTTAAAAGGGTAACATTTTAGCTAACTTTGTTAGCTATAAGCTAATTATTTAAGTTCTTTTCAAAAAGTAGTTAGCAACTCAAGTACAAGATACTAACAAAAACTAGTTCACGTGAGCTGAATTTAACTGAAAATGTGAAATTGGTCAACAGCTGGCTAGCTAAACTTCCACTTGCTAACCATAAGCTATTTGTCATTTAAGCTAGTACTCTTTAACAAAACAACTAGTTAGCCTCTCTTGCTAGGTATATCGATCATAATTTTTAGTAGTTCAAAGCACTTTTTGTTTGTACACTGCAAATAGTTAACTGCATTGAAGCTGCAGTGCTAAATACTAAAATGACAGGAACTCTTAGAAGACAACAATTTATGCTAATGATGCTATAGCGTGCCTTGCAGCAGCAGTGCGAATGCAACACACAAACTTCAGTATGCGACAGTGTGTACGTCTATCTCTTGACGTATTAGCGTTTAGCACAACCTGGCCTTTGTTCTGTTCGCGTGAACAGAATGACAAACTTGTCTTATCAGTGCAGGAAAAGATGCCTCAAACGTTCTTAATTGAACTATGGCACAGTTGTCTGAGGTTATTGCTTCAAAACTGCATGTGTGTGTTTGTCTAATTCTCCCTCCAGGGTGTTTGTGACCTCCTGTGAGGTGTGTGTATCGCTACGTAGCGCGCGCTCCCGGATAATCCCTCTCTTTAGCACATCCGCGTACAGAAATCCCCCCACAGATTTGCTTATACTGTATCATGCTGTATTTATATTCATGCTGGTATTTAGCATAAAGCGCGTGTTTCCCCCGGGCCAGTCTTATCGCTGCCACAGACATTTACTGAAGTCAGAGGTAAAGCTGCTTACCTAGACAATGAGAGGCAGCCCTTAAGGAGAGGGTTTTCCCTCAGAGACCAGATTATAAGAGGCGAGGAGCCGCGTTTGCTCCCAAGCCACTTTTTTACTGACAGATTGCTGGAGTTAAAACCTAAAACTTGCTGGTATCAAACTAGGAACTGCTAAGGTGCAGGATAATGTCCGCCATGTAAGGTTTCAGTCTGGTGTCACTAACACAAAACAAACTAGGTTGTGTGAAAGCACAAGATATCGGTACCATACCGATTATCAACCGATATTGTAGTGTGTTTTTTTTTTTTTTTTTTTTTTTTTTTTTTTTTTTTTTTTTTAATTGGCAGGTTGTGTATGTTTGTTGGATATTTATTTGTCCTGTTTTTACATGTTGTTAACATTTACTGTCATCTAACATGCACTTTAATTCTATAAAAAAGTGAATTAATCTTTATTTATTGTTGCTGTACATTTTTATACTGTGGTGCCTAAATTCACTTGTAGGATTTATTTATTTATTTTAAAAAAACTTTAGTCATTTATTTTCAATTTATTTAGACCAGCATTGTTATTGCTAAGACTAAAGCTAAAACTATTTCAAATCGGTTGCCGGTAAATAAAATAAAGCTTAAATGTAATAAAATATAAATATGGAAAAACTTAAATTTAGAGATGTTGCTTTCTTAACTAACTGAGATGAGCTTAAATTGAATGAAATACTAAAATAACTAAAACTGAAAAATATTAAATATTAAAAATCTGTTTTAAAAATTGACCTGTACATAGCAAAATTACTATAACGAAAACTAAATGAACTAATTAATATGAAAAACTGAATACACAAATAAAAGCAAATTCAAGATATATCATAATTAAAATAATATTAAAGTAACACTAATTCGGGTAATACAGTAAAGGATTTTTATATTGGCCATGTATTGTTTATCGCCAATGGCGTGACAACAATTATCGGCTTATGAGATTTGTTCGCAGAACTTCTGGCCAAGAACCTGGTTAATTTTGCTGGAAAAGGGATTCCAGATAGAATGTCTAAATGTGTCATTACTGTCATTTTTGTCATTTGTTATAACTTTGTCTATCTGTGTCTCTCTGTTCTCAGTTTTTTCGAGAACATAGGCAGGATCATCGACCCCGATTACATGCCGACAGAAACGGACGTTTTAAGAGTCCGACTGAGAACCACAGGTGTAATCGAGACGCAGTTCAAAGTCAAGCACCTGATCTTCAGGTAAACAGCCTCTTTATTGTCAGTTTGTTGTAATTGTTCTTACAAAAAGTTGTCTGTGACTGCGAATCATCAAACACGCTTTTTCTGTTGTTTTCAGTTTGTTTAAAAGTAGCTAAAATAACAAATAAGGAAAAATTGAGGGGTTTTCCTTCTTGCAGTTTCACGTTTTCATGATATTGACCGTGTCAGCATGGGCGGCATCCTCCATCTCTCACTATCTTATGAAACGTCACTTTGCATGACGTTCTGACGCATCGCTCCATTCGTCAATATCCTAACTGGCATTATCAGCATTGAGCACACGTTCAGCTTTGATTTGGATGCAAGACTTGTTTTGAATTTGTCTGAGTTTTTTTTTTTTTTTTTTTGTTCGTTCGCTATGACGTCTTGTCTAGAGTCCCAACTCAAATATTTCAACAAACAACTTTTGAAGGTATATGCTAATCATTTGTTTAGTTTGAACCAGTGTTATTTTAGTATCATTGATATACTTTCATAGATTTTATTTTTATGTATTGTTTTCATTTTCATTTTGTAATATGTAGGAGTTTTGTATTTTAAAATGTCTATATGGTTTTTAATTTTAAATTAAATTCTTTTGTATTTTTATATAGTTTATATTTAATTTATATTTGTTTTAGTTTATTCAGTTTTAGTACTTCAACTAAATATAAATAAAGATGAGAAATGTTGCCTTGTTATCTAGATTAAAACTAAAACCAGAAAAAAGTTATACTTTTATAACTCATTTTGTTTTAGTTAACGTTGCTTTATGCACAGTTTACTCATAAATCCCCACTTCAGTCATAGTCACAATGACTTTTGATCCTATAAATGTCAGAATGAAAAAGTTTTATGCATGTTCATTGTCCTCTCAAGTTCAATTTTGCAAAAACGTTAGTCAACCAATAAAACGATTGGAAGGTTTCATGGGAAATGTGAGTAATTTTCTGCTTGGCAGCTTTAACCAGCCATTTGAATGTTAATGGAGACATTTACAGCTATGAGATGCCACAGACTGTTTGATATGGCATGGAAAGATGAGTGTTTTGGCATTTGGTGGAGAGCAAGTGTCTTTGTCTATACTTTTACATTCGTTTCTTCTTGGGCTCATTCTGCCCTGAGAGTTGGCTAATTTATTGGCTTCAGTTGATGGCTTCTGCAATAACATTTATATTGCATTACTTTGCATAATGCTAAATCTAAATTTTCCATGGCTTTCATGACAGTTTTTTAATAAAAGCGCTTCTACAACATCATAAAATCAAAACAAGATGATTTAAAAAATGGTTGAGGGAAGTAAAGATGTTTGAAACGCTCATCCATTTAGTCATCTTTACAGTTTGGTCTTCAAAAACCTCTGTTTTTCCATCTGAAATGCGAGGAGAAATTGTTATTCTATTCTGTTGGGTTTTAAGGTTAAATTGTCCTAAAGAGTACAAATATGAGCAAAAAAATCCCATAAACCCTGAAATCAGAGTAGCATTAGGAAACTGAAGGGGCTCCGCAATGATTAAGTACTTTACGTTTGTTATAAGCTGTGAACTCTATGAAAGCTGATGTTATGTGGAGTAATTGTTATATGAAATCTGTTCAGTTTCTCTTGAACTCTAGAGTGAATTAATTTGCTCTGGAATAACTTACTGTCAATCTTCTGCACGCTCGGCTGCTCGTCCTTATCGCAGCGCTTCACATGCATCCCACACCGAAACCTCAAGATCTTTATCATATCACTGGCTGCATTTCAGTTTCTTTGCCTTAAACTTTTGATGTAAAAAATGATTCATTGAGTATATTTATTTTTGCATTTTATTTGTGTATTTATTTAATTATTTATGCATATTTATTTATGCATTTATGAGTTTATTAATATTTTTATTCATTCTTATTTTTATTTTATTGCTGCATTCATTTTATTTACTTTATTTTTTAAGACAATAGACAAAGACAATAAAATGCTGTTTCTTATGGCCATATGTAAATGTTATAGTACCATTTTAAATAGTAATTTACAGTATTAATTTTTACCCCTAATTTTACTAATTCCAAATTATTGCATTTAAGTTATCAACTGTAAAAGAGTAATATTTATTGAATTATTTTTTTAATGCATTTTTTATGCATTTTTATGCGTATATTTATGCACTTATGATTTTTTGTGCATGCTTCATTCATTTTTATTTTATATTGTTTATTGCTAAATTTACATTCATTTAATTTGCTACTTATCTAAAAAGACAGAAACATTGTTTATGTCCATATGTAAATATATTACCATAGTAATTTTTATTATTATTCATTTTTGATAACGGTTTTGCACATTTTCAATCTTGATGGTTTATTCATGTGGCCAAATTTTGCAAAGAACTTGCGTTTAGCTTGTCAACCTTAAAAGAGTAATTTATTACATTAAAAAATATTTTCTTCCAGTGATTATTATTTGCAATAATTATTGCATGGCTAATTTTTAATTGGACATAATTAAGGTATAGGATTGTTGGTCAGGAAGTGATGTGACTGTTTTTGTCACACAAGTCTATTGAAATCTTCCAACCAGCCACAAAAGACGAAATCTAAATATCAGGTGGCTCTGGGTCACCCTTGACCTCTGAGCCATAATTAGCAGTGTAATGATCAGTGAAGTGACTTGCGTTTTGATCAGTGTGTTTAACACCGCACGATTCTCACCTTGTCTGCTGTGATTATGTGGCCACATCAGATCATCCCATAATTAAACACAGCCATTATTAAACCTTTGTGCTGTTGGAAAGGACGTGATAGACAAGAAAGAACATGAAAATACACTGGTATAATTTTTTTTTTTTTCTTGTTTAAATTTCCTGTTGCAGCTGAATAGCTAATAAAGTACAATATAGAAACGATATAGAGACTTTTAAATCATTTAACAATTGTAGGTGGTGTATGTTCAGGAGTTATAAATATTCAAATGAATAAATATATTTCTTGATTTTAAACAATTATAAAACATTTATATAGGAATCTAAACATATAAGTAAATTCTAAGTATGTATAGTTTAAATATATACAGTGCCTTGCGAAAGTATTCATACCCCATCATTTTTTTGTTTCTGCCTTATGTTAAACTGCTTTAAATTACTTTTTTCCACATCAATCTACACTCCATACACCATAATGGCAAAGCAAAAAACTGGTTTTTAACATCTTTGCAAATTTATTGAAATTAAAACTTAAATGATTCCATTGCATAAGTATTCATACCCTTATCTGGGACAGTTGACATTTAGCTCAGGCGTATTCATATTGCTTTTAGATGTTACTACACTTACAGTAATAAAGGCAATAATTGTCATGTTAGAATCTTTTTTTCTCATTGGACCCAGAAAAGGACAATGATTTCAGATATTGCCAAACTCAATCCTCTCCTCGGTGAGGACGCATGAAAACACACTTGGAATTCGCAGAAAAGCACCTAAAGATCCCTCAAGACGGTGAGAAACAAGATAGTTCTGGAGAAACCTAAAAATGTGCATCTGCACCCATCCAACCTGACAGAGCTTAAGAGGTGAAGTGAGGAGAAGAATGGCAGATAATTGCCAAATGATGATGAGCAGAGCTTGTCGCATCAAACAAAAAAAGACTTGAGGCTGTAAAGGCGCTTCATATAGTTAAGGGTATGAATATTTATGCAATGTACTAGGGGTGACCCCGAATAGTCGACGGTTTGATGCTTCGATTCGAGGAGCCTGATTCGACTCCCAATCTCACAGTCGAATATTCGCAGGGTGTTATGATCATGCCATTTTGGCTATATGGGGGTGCTCAAATGTCTGATTTCACACAGAAATACCGGTTTTCTTCCAATAAGTTAATATACAGCTTATTATCATAATGCTATAAATAAGAATCTGAAAAGAAAAAAGCTTTAAATAAATATTTTAACGTACGTGAACAAATCCAACCACCCCTATAGATTTAAGTTTCACTTTCCATAATCAGTGACCTACAGAGGAGCATTTTGGCGGCAAGGATTTAAAACTTTAACAAGACTCAGACTGACGCACAGTGAAAGACTGGATTTTTTTTTCAATCAAGTAGGGTGTAAGTGATTTCAAAACATTTCAGCCAGTTTATACCCATAACATTAGAATGAGAACACTACTATAATAAAAGGCTGTGAATTTTTAGAGTTTAGTTCCCGTGTTTCTGCACGTTGTTGCGTGAAGAACGCGTCCACAAAAGGAGTTCATTCAGAGCCGCGCAGACACGTTCATGCATCGGGGCGTTTTGTGCATATAGCCTTTGTTATATTAACGTTATGTTGCATAAATAATGAAGTGTATTGAGTTAAATTAGTTAAATCCCATTGATTTAAAAACCTGTTATCAAAAGCTTCATTCTATTGGTCATTCAGCGCGCGCAGCTCAAAACAGAAATGCATAGCATTAATGACTGTCATATACATAACGTTATAATGAGAGGACTATTGTAAAAAATGTTGTGAATTCTTAGGGTTTCACTGATGTTTAATGTTAGCTATCTTTTAATCAAAACATAAAACATTATTCACTCCGTTTGTATCTGCGAGGCGTCCGTTACACATTTTCCCTGTGTGTTAACATCAGTAATTATGACTGTCGAATGTCTGACTTGAATCTTGGTAATGTATTTTGCCCCGCCCCCAAACATATGATTCGACTATCAGTCTACTATCAGCAAGATTCGAACATTCCAATTCGACTATGAAAATCCTTAGTCGGGGACACCCCTACAATGTACTTATTTCAGATTTTTATTTTTAATAAATTCATGAAGTTGTGACATTTCTGTTTTTGCTTTGTCAATATGGTGTATGGAACGTAGATTGTGGGAATTTTTTTTTTTTTAATAGCAGTTTGACATGGCAGCAACATAACAAAACATGAAAAAAATGAAGGGGTATGAATACTTTCTCAAAGGCACTATAAATTTAAATACTGAATAAATAGTATTAATAATGTAAATTTGAAAATGGATATTTAAATTATAATTAGGTATGCTTTGTATTTTTAAATAAAATGATCACACTTTCTCTGTTAAACATGATCTTTTTATCTGCAGTTTGTTGTATACGAAACTAATGTAGCAGTTAATATCGTAGTGTCAGCATCAGCTATGTTCATGATTCAATTCATTTGTCTGATTTTATGGGGAAACCCTCATGTATTAGTGTCCCATAAAGCACATATAGATTTCTTTTTCCATCATGTTTGAAGTGTGAGTATTGATGGTTTTCATTTCAGACGTGTGGGGGAATCTTTCCCACAAATATAGTGAAGAGACAGCACAGGATGAAGTGGAAGATGGAAAATAAATGTGTGAGAGCGAACAAGAGAGACTTTGACTGTTTGTTCATGGCCTTCTCTGTTTAGGAGACAAGAAACGCTCTTTGAGAACAAACACTCTCCATTTTCCCGCTCTTTTTAGTTGTGTTTCAAAAACAGACGTGAAGAGGAGAAACCTGTAATGAAACGTCATGTTTTGATATTTTCTTTTGTTTTGACGCCTCTTTGCTAACTACTAGCTAACACGCTAACTCTTTTAGTGTCGTGATCTAAAATGCAATGAGAGGGAATTTGGCGGAGATTGTTCATTTGAGAGGCTTGTTTGACGACAATAAGAGCCCATTGGTCTGGTTTTCACATGTACGGATGTGTGTCGCTAGTTAGCAGAATATTAGCATAACAAATGTGCTGCTGTTTGTAAAAGTCATGTTCAAAATCCATTGTACTTTTGTAACTTGATGTACTCAAGGTGAATTGGTTTTGTGTTGAGACTAATGTGTTTTGGGGTCATATTGAGGTGTTTCTTTTCCGTTTAGGACATTTTGTCTCTTTCTCTCCGCAGAATGTATGACGTTGGAGGCCAGAGGACGGAGAGGAGGAAGTGGATCAGCTGTTTTGAGGATGTGAGGGCCGTGCTGTTCGTCGTGTCTCTGAGTGGATACGACATGACGCTAGTAGAAGATCCATCTATGGTGAGGAAACACTTGTACTTTTGCATTCATCTACTACTTTGAGCAGAAGTTCAGTTAATGGTGCAAACAAGTAAAGGCACCAAGAAATTAAGATAACTAAAATGTCATTAAAAGTGAGGAATGTTTGGATGTTAAAAGTTGCCAGTATTAAAAAATGAATTATGTACCATACAAAATTGGTACCGTAACAATAGTTTGACCAACAAAAATTAATCTGTCATTTTATTTATTTTTTTTTGTTTGTTTGTTTTTTTTTTTTTTTGTAAACCATTATATTTATCTATTTTTAACTAGCAACATATAAAGCATATGCTTTTGGAAGATATTTCATTGTATTATTTTTCATTATTCAGTTAATGTAACTTAAATGTAAAATTTAGCAACACAAAAATAAGCATCAGTTTTAATGCCGAAATGTCACTTAATTTGAATGTTAAAGTATTTGTTTAAAGTGCATTAAATGTATATTAAAAATTGGAATCAAAAGTCAATATTAATGGTTACAATAACATTTTATTTGACTTTTCATTTTCTAATTATAAAACTTAAATTTAGTAACACCAAAAATAAGTGTCATTACCACATTTTCCGGAATATAAGTCACTTTTTAATGCAGTTACATTAATTAACGTTAATATTTGTGACTAACAAGAAAGCCGTTGGCGTTTATAGTAAATGTTGTTTAAAATGTATGTTTATTTAATACTTTTTCATTCTTGTTCTGTACCGATTTTTAAGCATTTGTTGTTGAGTGAGGGGAACTTTTTATTTTATATCAGAATTTTTCATTATTTCTGAATGTAACAATAAAATTTATGTACACCAATGCAACTTTCCTCTCTCAACAATGCACTTTTGACCCAGTGTTACATTAACATTTCTCCAAAAAAAAGTCACACTGGGTCAAAAGTGCATTGTTGTCGACAGGCCTTTTAGCTCCGCCACTAAAGTTTGCGATGATTTTAGCGCTTTAACGTTTATTGTTTAACGTTGATAATCTGCCTCTGAAATGACTTTGTTTCTGCTGACATCAAGTACTCTCATTTTTAGCCCCTCCCCTCCATCCTCTCATATAAATATAGGCTGGTTGTCACTAGTTTCACTCTAAAATACGCTGTTGCCGAAGTCTTTTTACATTGACGTTAACTTCTGCAATAACGGAATTTTTCATTATTTCTGAATGTAACAATAAAATTTATGTACACCAATGCAACTTTCCTCTCTCAACAATGCACTTTTGACCCAGTGTTACATTAACATTTCTCCAAAAAAAAAGTCACACTGGGTCAAAAGTGCATTGTTGAGAGAGGAAAGTTGCATTGGTGTACATACACAAATTGTATTATTACATTCAGAAATAATGAAAAATTCCGATATAATGAAAAGTTCCCCTCACTCAACAACAAATGCTTAAAAATCGGTACAGAACAAGAATGAAAAAGTATTAAATAAACATACATTTTAAACAACATTTACTATAAACGCCAACGGCTTTCTTGTTAGTCACAAATATTAACGTTAATTAATGTAACTGCATTAAAAAGGGACTTATATTCTGGAAAATGTGGTAATGACAATGTGAAAATAACATTTAGTTTTAACATTTCACAGTGTTTAATGCATTATTATAAAACTAAAATTTAGTATCAAAAACAAAATCATTCTACTTAATATATATCCGAATGTTAGTTGTTGTTTTTTTTTGTTTTTTTTAATTGCTTTGGCGCAATTTTCACAAGCAATTGGTAAATTTTCAAAACTCTCAGTACTAATATCCCAACAGATCATTTCAGCATATTTTCAATTGTGTTAGTACAATACACACAATCACAAAATATCCTTTTCGCTACACAAAATAAGTGTTTCATCTATATAAATGTTTCATTTGCAGTAACTGCCATTGATAAAGCTATTACTATCAAACTTTTCATTAGACAAATGAAAGATTAGAAGTCATGCTATTATTTAATCTAACTCATCCTAATGTTTAATCAGTGAATCATTTGGTGCATCTATAGATATAGATTCAATAGATATTTAGTTTCTATAGAACGTGATTTCAAATTAGGGATAACCAAATGCACTGAATTATTTTTACACTAAAAGTGATTTATCTGAGATGATAATCCCTATTTTAAAAAAGATGGCAATATCTGAAATCATTGTCTCATTGGACCCAAAAATGGACAATGACAATTATATTTTCTAACATGACAATTATTGCCTTTATTACTGTAATTATTCCAGCAACAAAGGTGATTTGAAACATGAATCTTGCATTGTTTGCTCTTGAATGAACTGATTGTTAAAAGATCATACTGGTGTGTTTTGGTGATTAATTCAAATGTTCTCAATGCATATCACAATGATCTTTAAAACAATGATTATATGGAATGGAAAAAATGCGCAACTACAATGAAATCATGAGATCAGGTTTTGAAAGAATGACTAGTGGTGTTACAAGTGTGATCAGTTTAAAGTTTTCTTCTAAGAGTTTTGAAAATGTACCAAACCAATAAAAAAAAAAACTGTAATACAACACACAGATGGTTCACATGCACTGACCTCAGCTTTTCCGGCTCCTTACTTATATGACATCCCAAGAGCATCATGGGATCTCGTGGGAATGACGGCTCTTGTTTTTCATTTTGTGCTCTTGTTTAGAATCGACTGCAGGAGAGTCTCAAGCTGTTCTCGTCAATCTGCAATAACGTCTTCTTCAGAAGTACTTCTATGGTAAGAAACGGCTCAATTAACAGAGAGAGCTCATCCAATCTCATCGTCCCATTAGCTCGAGAGGAGGTCAGTGTCGTCAATCAAGAGACGACGCAAAACAGGCAACACATGTGACCAACAAAAAACAGTTCATTTGAGCACACAAGCAAAAGTGCCTTGTAACACATTTTGTATTTTATTTTATTTAATAGTTTGCATTTACTGAAAACTGTTAAAATATATAATGTAATAAAAATAACTAATATAAATATATAGTTTTCAGCCAGTTAAACAACATTTTCAAATGTTATCAGGTGTTTATTATTTTCTGCTTATGTCTACAGGCCTTTTAGCTCCGCTACTAAAGTTTGCGATGATTTTAGCGCTTTAACGTTTACCGTTTAACGTTGCTAATCTGCCTCTGAAATGACTTTCTGTTTCTGCTGACATCAAGTACTCTCATTTTTAGCCCCTCCCCTCCATCCTCTCATATAAATATAGGCTGGTTGTTACTAGTTTCGCTCTAAAATACGCTGTTGCCGAAGTCTTTTTACATTGACGTTAACTTTACGTCACCAGTTTGACCAGTGTCATCTCATTATAAACTCAGTTTTACGATTCATGATTTTGCGGTCACCTAATAAAAGAGTTCGTTGCTTGTTTAGACGGCACTCTTTGTGGTTTCATTCATCTGAACTTCTTCCCCGATTTCACCGATTACCGTAGCTTGCTTTGGTAACCTCACCTCCAGACTTACAATCTTCCCTCGTAATTACAGCCCACGTCGTCAGTTAGCCCAGACTTTGTTATAATTGCCCATGTCGTTTGGTAATTAAACTAGCAGGCATAATTTAGGTCGTCCCCGTGGGTGACGGTGGTCCGTTTGTTGTCTGTCTATTTATCGTACGCCCTCCGTAAACCTCTTTCCGTGTAATGAGGTGCGCTAACTGCCCTTGTTAAGACTCATTTTATAGCTCCGTTAGTCATACTGTGTTGTTTTGAAACGCTGAGCAAAATCATCACTTGACGAAGTCGTTAATTAAGCCATTATACTGAGCCAAACTCTTTTTCTGTCATCTTTTGTGGACACCGAGGAATATAAAAGGAAAAATGCACCTGAGTTCACCCAAAAATGAACATTGGCTGAATATTTACTCACTCTCAGGCCATTCAAGATGTAGACGAGTTTGTTTCTTCATCAGATTTGGAGAAATATAGCATTACATCACTTGATCACTAATGGATCCTCTGCAGTGAATGGGTGCCGTCAGAATGAGAGTTTGGATTCTCGTTCTGACGGCACCCATTCACTGCAAAGGATTCAATGGTGAGCAAGTGATATATTTCTCCAAATCTGTTCTGATGAAGAAATAAACTCATCTACATCTTGACTGACCTGAGGGTAAGTGCATTTTTGGTTGAACTATTCCTTTTATAATCTCTTTTTGTCAAATTGGTCACTATAACCACATAAAACGTTGACTTTGAAGAATTTCTATAGCTGTTGTATTGGACTAATCAGTTCTTGTCCTAAATGATTGATTTTACAGAGCGACTGATTGATGGGTTTTGTCCGTCTCAATACAGCGTGACGTGTAAGTGTCTCTTTTTGTTTTGCAGATATTATTCATGAACAAGATTGATCTTTTCCAAGAGAAGATTCTCCACTCCGGGCGTCATCTGCGGCATTACCTTCCTCAGTTCAGAGGTGAGAGACGGATCTGTGATTACACATGAATCATGTTTACTTTCTCTGCAGACTCTTGAAAGAGTGTATTATTTTCTTCAGCTGCTCCTAAATATATTCATTCTTTCTTTGTGTTGTTCACTTTGATTTAGTCGTTTGCTTAATTCATTTGTTCTCATTCTTTTAGACATCCATTTTAAAACATTTGTTTGGTTCATTAATTCATTGTCATTTTAGTTCTATTTCTGTTCTTTTGTTTATTGATTTAGTTTAATTTTCTTTTGTTTGTTCATTTTCTTTTTCCAATTTATTTTCATTATTTTTAGTCATTTGTTTCTTCCAGTTATCTGTTCTTTTTTGTTAGTTGTCTTTTTCTTAGTTCTGTCCTTCATTTGTTTGTTCTTGTTTTTTCATTATTTTTTTTGTTTATTCTCTTTCATTGTTCATTCTCTCTCTTCTTTTGTTTGTTGGTTTCAGTTTTCTCCATTTTATTCGTTTGTTTGTTCATTTGTTTGCATTTGTTCTTTCTTTTATTCTTTTGTTCTAGTGCTGTTTTTGTTTCATTCTTTAACTTTTTTTTTCTTTTCCTAGTTTGTTTTTTCTTGCTTTTCTTTGATTTTTGTTTTTTTATTCTTTTTTGTTTTTTTTCTGTCCTTTATTCATTTAGTTTTTCTCTTTCTACATTGATTCATATGTTGTTGTTCTTTGTTTCTGTCATTTGCTCATCTTTTGTTTTTGTTTTTTTTCACTTTTTTCATTTGTCATTTTAATTTTTTCATCTATTATATTTTGTTTGTTCATTTTCTTTTTCCAGCTTATTCATGTTTGTTTTTGTTTTTTTAGTCTTTTGCTTGATTTCCTTCTGTTAGTTCTCCTTTTCTTATTTCTTTTTCATTTATTAGTCAGTTTTATTTCTTTGCTTTTGTTCATTTATTTGTTATTGTTCATTTGCTTTTTTCATTTTCTGTTCTCTTCTCTCCTGTTTGTTTTATTCATTTACAGTCATGGCCAAAAATATCGGCACCCTTGGTAAATATGATCAAAGAAGTCTGTGAAAATTAATCTGCATTGTTAATCCTTTTGATCTTTTATTTAAAAATTCACAAATCTAATCTTTCATTGGAGAATAAGAATTTAAAATGGGGGGAAATATCATTATGAAATAAATGTTTTTCTCTAATACACATTGGCTACAATTAACAATTTTTATTCAATACTTTTTGAAACCTCCATTTTCCAGTTTAACAGCTCTAAATGTTCTCCTATAATGTCTGATGAGGTTAAAGACACCTGATAAGAGATCAGAGACCAATCCTTCATCCAGAATCACTCCAGACCCTTTAGATTCCCAGCTCCATGACGGTGCTTCTCTTCAGTTCACTCATTTTCTACAGGGTTCAGGTCAGAGGACTGGAATGGCCAGCAGAAGCTGGTTTTGTGCTCAGTGACGGTGTTGTTTTTGAGGTTTGTGTTTGGATTATTGTACGGTTGGAAGATCCAAACATGGCCCATTATAAGATTTCGAACAGAGTCAGTCACTTATTGATTTTTTTTATCTGTTGGTATTTGATAGAATCCATGATGCCATGTGTCTAAACAAGATGCCCAGGACCTCCGGCAGAAATATAGGCCCACAACATCAAAAATGCAGCAGTATATTATACACATGGGGTACTTTTTATCCCTGTGTTCACCAAACCCATCTTGAGTGTTTGCTGCTAAAAAGCTCATTTTTTTTTGTTTGATCTGATCATAGAAGCCAGTCCCATTTGAAGTTCCAGTCGTGTCTGATAACTGAATATGCTGGAGATTGTTTTTGGATGAGCGAGGAGAATTTTTCTTGAAACCCTCCCAAACAACATGTGATGATGTAGGTGCTGTTTGACAATTTGTTTTAAAGGTTTTCTGACCCCGAGACTCAACTATTTTCTGCAATTCTCCACCTGTGGTCCTCAGAGTCTTTATCCACTCAAACTCTCCTTCTCACCATGTGTTAGGACGATATAGACACACGTCCTCTTTCAGGCAGTTTCCTAACATTTTATGTTGATTGGAAATTCTTAATTATTGCCCTGATGGTGGAAATGGGAATTTTCACTTTTCTTAAAGCCACTTCACTAATTTGTGAAGCTCAATTATCTTTTGCTGCACATCAGAAATATATTCTTTGGTTTTTCTCATTGTGATGGATGATTAAGGGAATTTGGTTTTCACAGAAAGCCATGGCTGGATAATTTCATGTTCATAATCACCCTGGAGTGCTCAAAATTGTGAATATGAATGGAAATATACTTCAGAGATATTTTACTCATAAGAATTTCTAGGGGTGCCAATAATTGTGTCCAATTTGTATTTGAGAAAAACATTTATTTCATAATGATATTTCCCCCCATTTTAAATTCTTATTATCGAATGAAAGGTTAGATTTTTGTGAATTTAAAAAAAAAAATAAAAGATCAAAAGGATTAACAATGCAGATTAATTTTCACAGCCGCCTTTGATCATATTTACCAAGGGTGCCGATATTTTTGGCCATGAATGTATATGCCATTTCATTATTTTGGTTGTTTGTAGTCATAGTATTTTAGTTTCTTTCTTTCTTTCTTTCTTTCTGACATCTTGTAGCACTGTCCTTCCATTAAGACCGAATCCACCATGTCGGCTTGAGTTTGTAGTTTGGCCGTTTAATCAGCTGGAATGGATCCCGTAGTTTTTACCTCAGGGAGAAAAGGTCAAGACAGACGAGGCTGGAAATTTCTCGCATGATATAGTCTTCTCTCCCCTCCTCCCACTCCATCCCTGACACTTGTATATGACAAAGTTAATTCTCCTTCAGATAGAAGATTTATAATAAAACCTTTTCACAACTACATTTCACCTGTTAATTCAGACTGACCCAGAAATGCATGCATCATGCAAATGTCAATTTAGCATTGGAGGTTTAGAGATTGATCCCGTTCATCAATCTTGCCGCTTGGAGCAGATCTCGTCAGATATTCATAGACTCTCACTTCATTTTTTTTCGTTCTCTTTTTTTTCTTTTTTTTTTTTTATTATGGGGAACACCTCAATTACTTCATGCTGATATATAGCTTTCATGATTTACAGCTTAAATATTCCTTAGAGAAAATACTTTTGCACCCATACAAAGGAAAATATTGGTATTTCACCTTCTCTGAAGTATATATAATGCATTAATTGTAATGCATTCATAGTGTCTTATGAAACAACCTAAAATAAAAAATTTTCATACAAATGCATATTTTTACATAAATCTTTTATATATCCAAATAGTAATATAATTAATATAAATACTTTTTAGTATGAACACATTAAAGTGATCAAAAGTGACCGTAAAAGAAATGTTACAAAAGATTCATATTTCAAATGAATGCTGTTCTTTTGAAGTTTTCATTCACCAAAGAATGCTGAGCAAAAATGTATCGCAGTTTTCACAAAATATTAAGCAGCAGAAATTGTTTTGAACACTGAAAATAATAAGAAATGTTTCTTGAGCAGCAAATCAGCATGCTAAAATGATTTCTGAAGGATCACGTCACACTGAAGACTGGCGTCATGATGCTGAAAATTCAGCATTGCATCACAGAAATAAATACGTTTTAAAATATATTCAAAATAGAAAAGTTATTTTCAATTGTAATAATATTGAACTATTTTTAAGACGCTTCTTTCACAAACATCTCCCTGTGTTTTTGTTCACAGGAGCTGACTGTGACGTGGATGCTGCAGCCCGGTTCATCGCCTCAATGTTTGTGTCTCTCAACACGACACCCAGCAAACTCATCTACCACCACTTTACCACAGCGACCGACACCTCCAACGTACAAGTAGTTTTCCAGGTCGTCATGGACACCATCATCAAGGAGAACCTGGAGGCCGTGTCTCTGCTCTGAGAAGCATTCCTCCTTTAAAAACTCAATAAAGACTCACAGATGAGCCCTTCACAATGCTGATGGTATTTATTGAATATGATGCTCTGATATTAATCAGAATGCACACTTTTCATGAAGCAATAACTGAATAAACGCTAGTTTACTTTCTTCTTGCTTAAACGCAAACTAAAAAAAAAGACGAATGACAAAATATCTAATAAAAATGCAATAATCAAGACGCTGTGGAAGTGTATAATATGAATTTAAAGAGTAAATTATGCTGTCCTTCAAGTGGTCGAGTTGCTCATCCAAGCATCCCATAATTTTCCACCTGACATCCCCACTTCCTGTGTGTATGTTACCATGGTTAATCATCACTTATAAAATAACCTTTTCCCCTTGTGTAAATCTTTGTCCAACTCATTCCATTCAGAGATTGAACACCCTGTCACGGTCCAGTGTGTTGTTTTTGAGTATTTTTGTGTTATGAATCATCTTTTGACGTATTTGTGATCCAGCACTTTTATAGTTGTTGAGTCTTGGTGATTCAATCTGAAATGTTTTTATTGTACCAAGGTGAGCCAAACGCACATACACAAATCTATATGAAGCATAATCATACCTGTAGCAAATGTTTTTGTATATACATTTGAAATAATGATGCTTTACCCATTTATTCATTGAGATTTGGTTGATATAAAATGTATTTTTGCTATTTAAATGCTGTATGTTGTGCCACTTTGCAAGGTAAATTCAAGCTACTCTTTTCTAAATGCAAAAAAGCCACTGTGAATAGAAACGTCATTAAAAACTAACGTTAATGTTTCTGATATTTAGTTTTGTGCTGATTTCTCGCACGATGAATGGTATGAAACGAATCACGCCAGCCCAAATGCACAACACAAGCATACACAGAACGAACGGTATATCTTTCAAGTTTAATAAAATAAAGAAAACATCTTTGAAAGTTTTTGCTCATAACAGTGAACTCTTTTTATGAACATTTAATACATCTGGAAGTTGGTACAGGAGACGGGTGGGCACAGAGGAGAACAGATCGAACAGAAAATACCTCTCTGTTTTGTTTCTGTGGATTTCTTATTTTTCCATTTACAAATTTAAAGCAGCAAACTTCACATTGTGTGATCCAGGGGGTGCTCAGAACTGCTCTCCAAGATCTATTTTCCTCCCAAATAAAGCTGAAACTAAGTGTGTTCACACTGGGAGTGACTTGAATTCGGTTTGACTTCACTTTGCCATATACTAAACTAAAATCAATCTCTTTACTGTACATTTTATGTTTTGATGACCAAATTTCATTTTAAAAAGAATAAGGGGTTTTTGTGTATCACAAAACCGTGTCCAGCTTATTTTTAATTTATGTAAGAGCGGGCGTCATGTAATTTGAATGTGCAAGACTTCCGATTATTTTTAGCGGCTCATTATGCTGCTTGATATTGCAAACTTGCATATATTCTCATATTTTAATGCTGTGTCGTAATTATGAACATACTGGTTTGTAGAGCAAATAGTTTTACGGTTTACTTAAATTTATTATTATTATTATTTTTAATTCTTCCCGTTCCCGCTGTTTACTTACAGCGAATGAATCGAATCTCTCTCACATTCACAGAACTTTCGCTGCTTCGAAATAAGGTGGATAGATTTATAATATCACTCATAATGTAAATGATTATTATTGGTACATAACTAAACTTTGCAGGGAAGTATATCTTCAGGAGCAGCGCTGAACATCCCTGGTGTAAATCAAGTAAACATTCAATGTCAACAGCGCGCCTCACTGCCTTGGCTGTAAATACTCCTGAAATGGAAGAGACTTTGGGTCGGGGAGGGAGAGAGACGGGTTCCGCTCAGGAGGTGAAGCAGTCCAGCGAATCCAGCGAGAGAAACACGTCTGCTTTGCACCGAAACGTGCTCGAACCATCCTGAACCAGCTCGCAGCTCTGTAGGTTTGGAGAAATGTCCTTTACGCAGATGGCCTGAGGGGAAAAACGGCACAGTAAACGTTAATTTAAGTTATGGTTCTGATGCCTGAATTCAAGTATATGTCGTTCTTAAATGTTTTTTTTTTTTTTTCAAAAAAAAAAAGAAAAGAAAATCAGACATCAAAGATGTCTACATTAAATCTAAAATAAATAAATAACTTTTTTTCTTGCTTTTGTAGGCCCATTGTTAATATATGTTAATATACATTCAAATATATATAGAACATTTGAATATACATTAATATATAATTAATATTCATATATTCTGAATATATATTTGAATACACATTAAGTATGATTTGTATTGCATTGTAAATTTATCGTTAGTAATAATTTATGTAAAAACTTCTGCTCAGTTAAGCATTATATAATGTTTATGAACAAAATCAACATTTTGAATTTTATAAAATATTTTGAATTTATTTAAATGTAATTTAAATAACATTTAAATAAAGTATATATATATATATATAGATAGATAGATAGATAGATAGATAGATAGATAGATAGATAGATAGATAGATAGATAGATAGATAGATAGATAGATAGCCTATGCTTTTCATCAAATATAATAGAATTTACCATGTTTTTAAGAACTGGAGTTTGTCTGCTGCTGAAGTCGGGCATCGCGCTGTTGGAGACGTCGGGGGTCTCGCTGCTGTCCAGCGCTGATTCTGTCTCAGATCTGCGCACATACGGCGACCTCCGGATCCCGGACAGCAAACCCGAGGCTCTCCCGACGGAATAGTAGCTCGGCCCGGTGGACTGCTTGTACCAGGCGTCTGTAGGATGGCTGGAGATGAGGATGGAAACAGCCACGAACACCAACACGGATCTGACGGACCTCTCCATTGCGCACTGGACCCAAACGCGTTTGTTGTGATCTATGATGCCTCGTAGCTTTTGGATTGATGTTCTCCACACATCTGGAGTTTATATATACCCCTCGGAGTCGTGATCTCGTTCGTCATTCCCCACTAGATGATTCATATTTCCGGCCAATAGGATTGATTTGCGCGTCTTTGCGCGTTTGGAGACGGCTGGGGAGCTTTTAACGTCAGGTGGATGTGATGTGTGTCGGGTTAATATTGTTTCTCTGTCACCGAACCTGTCTATATTGATCAATAAACGTCTTTCTGGCGTCACAGTGCAAATTAGAAAAGAGAAAATCCCGTGCGTAAAGACGCACATACGCCTGAACCAAAGTATAACAGTATCCAAGTATTTTAAAATAATTGCTATGAGAAACCTAAGTGCTTAGTACCTTAAAACTAAGTCTCATTAATAAGTGATTTAAAATATTGACTTATTGACTTCACTGTAATTACACATTTGGATAAACGTCACACAGTTTAACCAGGTTGACAGATTTCTGAATCATTTAAATGAGAGAGCACTTCCAATATTTTAATTCAAACAGCCATAACAAACTTGAGTTTATAAGAAAAACAATAAAATGCAAAAATACTTTGAATCTGGTTCCTTAGGTATCTGAGATGACATTTAATAAGTAATGTTTATTATTATTATTATTATTACTACAATTATCATTAAAATATTAGTGTTCTACAATAACAATGTTATTCGTAAGAAAACAATAATACAAAATGCAAATACAACAATGTAATTTTGAAATGATAGCCAAAAAGTAATGCATATAATAATAATAATAATAATAATAATAATTAAAATACAAAAATATAATTTTGATATGTTGTTCTTTAGGTATTTGAGATGACATAAAAATATATTAAAATTATTATATGATAAAGTAAATTGATTGACAATCTCTCAAAAATGAAACTTGGAAGGCAGAAGACATGTATATGGAATCTATGGTAATGAAAACACAGTGTCAAATCAAATATGATAAAATATTTTCAAATAAAGAGATGCGATAATGTTGACTTTTGTTATTTAAAATGTTTATTAATATTTTCAATATCAAAACTACAAATATAATCTTACAGTTCTCATATTAAACCATTTAAACAGTGAACCTGAACCATAAAAAGTTTATAGTTTTCTCTCAAATTTTAGGCACTCATAGTCCATTGTACAGTGGTCGGCACTGTGGTTCCAGCTTGGTCTCGAGGACCGCATCCGGCTCACACACCCACGGATCCTCCGTTTGCCACTGCCACTTCAGCAGCTGATCCCTCAGGCTCTTCAGAACCGGGGTGTATGCCGGATCACCAGCTAGGTTCCGCCTCTCCGTCGGATCTGACTGGATGTCAAACAGCTCCCACCTCTCCCGGTAGTAATACTCCTTTAGAGTCTTAAACCAGCCTGTGGACTGACCTGACTGAGTCCGGTTTAACAGATCCTGGAAGGTAGGGGACACGTAGAAGTCCTGGTCTATAGGGAAGGGCATGCGGTAGTGCATGTTGTGCAGGAGGCGGTAGCGGCCCTGGTGGATGGAGCGCATTGGGTAAAACATAGTGACCTCATGGAGACTCTGGCTGGCATAGACGGTTACCCAGGACTGTTCTGAGATCAGGGCTGGGAGAAGAGACTGACCCGTCAACACAACCGGACGAGCCCCTGAGAGACTGTATGATGGATGCGGCAAAGAAAACCAGTCCAGTATGGTGGGAGTGATGTCTGGGAAAAAAGTGAGAGATGCTGTTTTACAGTGTCATACAATATACTCACAAGTTAATTGTTAAAAATCGAAAATGTTGTTACATTGGCAATAATCTGTGAGTAAATAGAAAGATATGGCCTTAAACATAGAATCAAGTGCGGAAAGGTGCAATAATAATGGACGCCATTTTTTAATATCGTACGAACAACTTGCAATACATACAAATATAAAATGTTACACTGACAATAATTGGAGCAAAAAATAAAAATGTGACCTTAAACACTGAATCTAGAATGAAAATGTGGAATAATGAGGGAGGCCATTTTATAATATCATACGAACAACTTGCAATTCATAAAAATAGAAAAAAACGTTATTATATTGACAATAATCTAAATAAATAAAAAATAAAAATAAAAATAAAATAAAAAGATATGGCCTTAAACACGGGATCAATTGCGAAAATGTGTAATAGTGAGGGACGCCATTTTTTAATGTTGTACGAACAACTTGCAATCTGTACAAATATAGAATGTTATATTGGTAATAATTTATGTAAATACAAAAATGTGACCTTAAATACAGAATCTAGCATGAAAATGTACGATAATGAGGGATGCCATTTCGTAATACTGTACGAACAACTTGCGATTTATAGAAAACAAAATTGTCATACACATGGTTTAATAGTGAGATATAGTTTTTCTAAATTTGTACAAAAACTTGCTATTCGAAGAAAAAAAAATGTTGTACGTTAGTAATAATGTCATTGGGAATAATTTGAGTAAATGAAAAAAACTTCGACCTTAAACAGAAACTAGCACAAAAATGTGCAATAATGAGGAATGCCATTTCATAATATCATACGAACAACGAAGCGATTCGGAAAGATAGAAAAAAAGTTGTTGCATTGCCAATAATCTGACAGTAAATAGAAAGATCTGGGCTTAAACACAGAATTAAGTGCAAAAATGTGCATTTTTTTATGTTGTACGAACAACTTACGATTTGTACAAATCTAATTATCTAGACACAAAACAGAAGCAAGCACAAAAATGGTGCAGCAGTAATATGGCATATTTCATGATCGTACAAAAAAACTTTCTACAAAAAGAAATTGTTGTACAAAATGTTTTACATTGACCAAAATTTGTAGCTGAAGAGAAAGTGATTGACTCGTTTGGCCTAAAATACATAAATGAGCTTCATCGGAAATGTTGTTTTGTAGAGTGATACGAATATTTGGCTATTTGTATAAAAAAAGTGTAGCACCAATAGCTTCCAATACAAATAATTGTCGTACAGATGTTTTCTTAAATCTGCCATTCAGTAACAGTATTTCTATTCTCAGGCCTCAATCACAAACAAGTGCATGAGGGTGCAGTGTTTTCTTAAACACAGGCGTACAACACCACCTAGTGGTGAAAAGCAGTTACAGCACAACTCAAGCCCATGAAAGACTTTGCACTGTGCACATTAGTTTACTTACACATGTTCCTGATATCAATTAATCAAGCTATTGATTGGCTCTTACCCAGCAGACTGACGTAAGCCTGGCTAACCTGGCCCCAACGCTGCCGGTGTTCAGGAGAGGAGACCAGCATGGGTTCCTTCACACCTGAGCTGTACAGGTTAGTGCGACCATTGGGAAACGGAATTCCGTTATCCGAGCTGTAGATCACCAGAGTGTCATTTTCATATCCCGCATCCCGTAGTTCTTGAAGAACCAGACCGACACCTTCGAAATCAAACAGAAAATTTGTGAAGACCTATGCAAGCAAATATTTATATATTACTGTGAATGGTGTAAAATATATAACCTTGGTCCAACCGGCTGACCGTTGTGTATTGGGCCGCAATATCCGCCCTCGCTGCAGGAGTGTCCGGAATAAAGTACGGTACCTAGTCATATATGAAGAGACTGATGGTTCGGAAATTCAACTAATGACCTTTTAAATTTTTCTTTATTAGTAAGGCGGCTCACCTTGACCTGGTCTGGAGAGTAATACTTCGGCTCCCAATCCGGAATTCTCCCCATTCCACTCTCTCCATTCCCAAACTTTTCACAGAACATTCCATACTGAGGCTGGGAATGGCCACAACGGTGAGGATCATGGAATGCCACATAAAGAAAGAACGGCCGTTCCTCTTGTGTCTCACTCCTCTCCACTTTCTGGCTTTGGAAGAACTTCCGGACAAGGAGCTTGATTTTGGTGATATTTCGACCCACCTGAAGAACGGAATTGGTCTCTTCTGTGTAGGCGAAATCAAATGGGTATACAGGGCCTGGACCCACATGTTTTTTCCCAATGATACCTTTCCAAAAAAGAGCAAACATGAATTATGTAAAACTCCAAAATTTTCCAAGATTCACTCATGTTTTGAGCGTTTAGTTACAAATCATAAGCTAGTTTTCTCTCACTGCTGGATTTCTGCATCAATTAAACACAAAAAAACGTGTGTTCAAAATTTGTACGAAACTTTAAAATTCATAGAAAAATAAATTGTCGAACTCATGTGCTACGTTGGTACCAATCTGTCATTTGGTAGTAAGATTATTATCAGGGCTCAAAATAGAAACAATCCCAAAAGTCTTAATAGTTAGAAGCTGCTTTCCTAAATTTGTATGAAAAACTTGCTATTTGTAAAAAAAAGAAAGAAATGGTTTTATATATATATATATATATATATATATATACACCAAGCTGATAACAAGCTGTCATTCTGTTGAAAGATAGCTGTACTGTCATCTGGTCTAAAAATAGAAATAAACACAAAAAGTGTTAAACAAAACTTATCGGACAAAAAAAACAATTGCGCAAAAATTACAGCCACAAAAGGTGCATGAGCAAGATTTTTGTTTTAGAGTCAGAAGAATTATCGGCTTTTCTTCATACAGATATGAGACATTGGTACAAATCAGTCACAGTTGTCCTATCATCTGGCCTTAAACACAGAAACAAATGATAAAGATTTTATATTTTTCAGTGTAGTTCGAATAATTTGCGATAGAAATAATCATCGTGCAGCACTACACAGACACACAATTGTCATTCAGTAGATTGGCCTCAAACACACATGAAAAATAATATTTTGAGCATTTTTATATTCACAGATTAATAGATCTTCATCGTACCTGTGCGAATGTTAGCTTGGTTCAGGAGAAGAGGAAGACTCTGCACTCCATCAAATGAGTTAAAGTGATGAACTCCCTGATGGAGACCGTACATCCCATTCTGGTGCTGTTGATCAGAAAGAAAGTTCAAGGCAAGTTTATCCAGTGGTCAAGGCTAAAACAGAGACTTTAACCCGCTGGTTACCTGTGGTAGTCCAGTCAGGATGGTGGAGCGACTTGGTGAGCAGCTGCTGACAGAGGTGAAGGCGTTCTGGAAGATCACACTGCGCTCAGAAAGAGCCCGGAGATGAGGGGTCTGGACCACAGTGTTGTTGTAGACCTCCGTTTCGAACCCACCATCATCAGCTGTGTTTCACAACAGAACATAAACACAACATTAATACAACGTAAATCCAACATAACAATACAAGCATCAAATCAACATAAATCCAACATAACAATAAACATCAAAACAACCTTAATACAACATAACAGGAATACAAACAAAACAACGTAAAAACAACACAAACATAAAATCGACATAAATACAAGATAACAACAACACAGACATAAGTGTATGAATTAGTTATTTTGTCAAATCAGTATTTACAAAAAACCTATTATTGTGTTTTACTACACACCAATGATGAGAAGCACGTTTCTTCTTCTGCACTCTCCTATATCACAACAAACCAGAAGACACAACAACGTCCACGCGAACAGAAACGACATTTTAGTGTCATTTGCCTCCTGAAACCATGTTACTACAGCAAATGGAAAAGTTTTGACTTTGTTTACACTCCGCGAGACAGACTTCCACCATGTGAGTCAGTCACATGACCGCGATCAGCTGACGCAGATCCTCAGCCAATCGCGTTGCGCGTCGCCGCTGACGCCAGAGAAGGGCTGTTGCTCTGTCAAACAAACCGCGATACGTGCCGCAGTCGCTTTGATTGCTCAAATGTTTCATTGTATATTTATGTTTTGATGTAAATAAAGAGATCACTGCAGCGGAATGTTTGAACTGCGATGAAGCGCGAGGCTCAAAGGCATCTCTGAGGTTTGATCTTTAACTTGAATTCACATTGTGCCTCTTAACATTGATTGATCTCGACTTTCAGCTTGGTTTGTAAATAGGATTATCTAACTGATATTATTATTATTATTATTATTATTATTATTATTATTATTATTATTATTATTATTTAGTATGTTTTTCGAATGCTTTTCTTCGATTTGCATTGCACTGGCTACTCAGATCATGAGATCCTTTTAAAATGTCATATGATTCATGTCAAAACTCTTACCTAATCAGTTTTAAGGGTATTTTAGGCTCATTGCGATGTCTGATTATCTTTCTTTCTTTCTTTCTTTCTTTCTTTCTTTCTTTCTTTCTTTCTTTCTTTCTTTCTCTTATTTTTTTTTTATTTTGCAATTTGTATCTCGTTATTGAAATGCAAAAAATAAATAATATCTAATAATATTTTTGATTGGAATATATTTTTACATTGTTAGTCATTTTAGTGATTCTTTAAGTGTGTTTTTCTTTGCATTTTGCGTCTAGTTACTGTAATGCAAATTTTTTTTAAATAAAATCAATAAAATCTTGTTACTTGAATGCAAAACATAAATAAACCAGAATATAATAATGCATTATTGGTAATAGCAATATATTTATGCTAGAATTTTTAATTTTAGTCATTTTTAAGGGTATTTTTAGGCCATTACTATTTTTTTCTTTGCATTTTGCATCTCATTACAGTAATTAACCTGTATTTTTTTTGTTTTGTTTCTGTAATGCAAATTCAAATAATAATAACAATAATCAAAATAATTATATATTATTTAAATTTTTATATATTTATACATAAAGTTATTTTTGCACTGCCGTTTAAATGTATGCTTATTTAAATAATAATTAAAAAAAACAAAAACAGGATGAACAGGATGTTTTTTTTTACTTTATGATTCACATGTTTGAACAAGTAATTTCACAATCAGCAGTGTATGAATCTCGTGATCATGTGTTTTACAGCTTGCAGTCATGCTGTCTTGTGGTTTAGCTTTGTAGTTTTACTAACTGGTGGTGTTGAATACTCCACAGATGTACTTTCAAAAAACAGTTATGGAGAAGCAAGAAGAAACTTTTTGGTTTTGACTAGCGCTCGGCCAAGAAGAGTTTGCTAGCTCCACCCTTCCCGTGAACTCTGCCACATCCTTGTTTGTCCACACCATCTGAGTGGCATTCAACATCCTGGATGAAGCACTACAGCTTGTGAAGATCCTTAACTGATGGTGTTCTGGTGGAGCTGAAGGTCAGCAGATCTGGGATCTTCTGATGGAGCGGGTGACGGGTATCCGCTGGTATGCCGCCCTGCGCTCTTGTTTTCCCATACTCACCTGGCTGCCCAGGTATAACCTGACCTGGCTGAAGATGGACCTGATCGCCGGTCTGACGGTGGGTTTGACCGCGATTCCTCAGGCTCTGGCCTACGCGGAAGTGGCCGGTTTACCTGTGCAGGTAAGAACATTCACACTCTTCCACAGACTGAGACCGAGGAAGGTTTTCTTGACACAGTGTTTGTTTGTTTGTTTGTTTGTTTGTTTTCCAGTACGGCCTGTATTCTGCGTTCATGGGTGGTTTCATCTATTGTGTGTTTGGGACATCTAAAGACATCACGCTGGGCCCGACCGCCATCATGTCTCTGCTGTGTTCAGCGTATATCAGTGGAGATCCTGTGTTTGCGGTGGTGCTCACACTGCTGTGCGGCGTCATCCAGGCGGGAATGGCTCTGCTGAGACTGGGTGAGATGGAAAATGAGCTTAAAGGGATAGTTCACCTAAAAATGAAAATTCTCACCCTCGTGTCGTTCCAAACCCGTAAGACTTTCGTTCATCTTCAGAACACAAATTAAGATATTTTTGATGAAATCCGAGAGTTTTCTGGCCCTGCATAGACAGCAACACAACTGACTCGTTCAAGGCCCAGAAAGTTAGTAAAGACATCGTTAAAATAGTCCATGTGACATCAGTTGCGGGTTTGGGACGACATGAGGGTGAGTAATTAATAACAGAATTTTCATTTTTGGAAGAACTATCCCTTTAATGTTATTATATAGGTCATATTTTTGCCCTATTTTGGTGTGGTTATACAAAATTGAGGTAGATATTCATCTGTATAGTCTTTTTAATAATATTTGTTTTAAATATTTATATATAGCTTTTAATTTTATTTCAGTTTTAGTCATTTTTTCTAAGTAGTTTTAGTTAACAGTAGCAACACCAATTGTGCTGAGTGTGTGCTGAGTTTTTTTTTTTTTGTGGACTGTACTATTAAAAAATATTATTTATTAACATTCTAAGTATACTTATACTCTGAAGTTTACATAAAGTATGACTGAAGTGTTGCCACCAAGAAGAGAAAGCTGACTCAGCTGCCTATAAATCAGGACCATCTTGAAAACAGGAAGTTTGTGGGTTTTTTCTGGCACATAACTATTTGATTCGATTACTTCCTGTGCAACTTCCTGTACATGACTGTGAAGCCGCACACCAAAATGTAGCAACAGGTTTTAAAAATGTGACAACTGAGGTTGTGGAAGTGACTGTTAGACAATAATAGATAAATATTTTCCTGAAAACGAACTTTCGTTTTTTTGTGTTATTTTTTTTAATAATCAAACACACACTATAACACTATATATATATATATATATATATATATGTGTGTGTGTGTGTGTGTGTGTGTGTGTGTGTGTGTGTGTTATATACATGCCTTATATATATGTGTGTGTGTATGTGTTAAATTAATATGTGCCTTATTAATTTGAATCAGCTGATCTGATGTTGATTTTTACTCTGTGTTTGTTCATTAGGCTTCCTCTTGGACTTCATCTCATATCCAGTAATTAAAGGCTTCACCTGTGCTGCTGCTGTCACCATCGGCTTCGGTCAGGTCAAGGTCAGAGTCTCTCCTCCAGCTCTCATCATTTCATTTGCATGTTTCTTAAATGTCCTTTAAGATCTGTGAAGAATTGTGTCAATCCATTTCATTTGTTTGTGTAGAATATTCTGGGTCTGAAGGAGATCCCGCAGCAGTTCTTCTTACAGGTTTACTACACTTTCCAGAAGATCCCTGAGGCCAGGTGAGCACAATGAACTGCTGATTCCTGTAGTGTTAAATCATCTTTTCTAAGCGCGTATCTCAATCATCTGTGTTCTCAGAGTTGGAGATGTGATTCTGGGTCTGTGCTGTCTGTTCTTCCTGGTCATGTTGACGCTGATGAAGAATTCTCTGGGTTCGTCTGAAGACGAGGCTCCTCTCCTCGTCCGGTCTGCCCGCAGGCTGGTGTGGAGTTTAGCTACTAGTGAGTGCTAAAAAAACTCTTGTGAATCTATAATGTGACCAATAGATGTTTATATACTTTCTTCTTGTGTCGCAGTCCGGAACGCTCTGGTCGTCATAGCAGCGACGGCTGTTGCGTATTCCGCTGAGGTCACTGGACACCATTTCTTCAGTCTCACCGGGAAAACTGCCAAAGGACTGCCTCCTTTCAAAGCCCCGCCCCTTTCAGAGACTGTAGCCAATGGCACGGCGATTACTTTCAGTGACATCGTGAAGGTGAGTAGTGTAGCTTTTGATATAAATCTTTCATAGTTTTTGATGTCATGGACCCAAAAAGAGCAGCCGCGAAAAAATCTAATACTGCTCAATTATATTAAGAATGCATTATTATATTTTGATATATGATGATATATATATATTTTTATAATTTTTTAAAATAATTTGTCAGTAAAGTGAGATAATCATGATTTGTTTTGTTATAATATAAATAATACAATTATATTTAATTTAAATTTATACTTAAGGATATAAATTATTTGAGGCAGTTAAACACAATATAATTTAAAATTATATTGTATATATATGTGTGTGTGTGTGTGTGTGTGTGTATATATATATATATATATATATATATACATATAATGTGTGTATATATATATATATATATATATATATATATATATATATATATATATATATATACATATAATGTAAAATTTAAATATTAAAAATATTTAAATATTAATTAAATATAAATAAAACCTAAAATAATGTTTGTGTATATTGTATAGAAAATGTATAGACATAAAATTAAATACATTAAAATAGATCAAATGATAAAAATAAATTGTATAGTAATATAATCAAATAATCAAGACTATTCTGATATACTGCAATTACATTAATATAATTATGTGTAATATTTCTTAAGAATCATTTTAAATGTTAATTATTAATTATTAATAAATAATTAAAGGCATCTGAAACACATTTAACAAATTACCACATCATATATATATATATATATATAAGGAATGCATTAAAATAGATAAAATAATAAAAATAAATTGTAAACAGATTAGATTAATTATTATTCTACTGTTTGGAAAATAATACCCATAAATGTATTTTTCTTCTACTATTAAATGTGAAATTAAGTGTAATTTATCAAATAAAATTTAGGTAAAATTATGGAACTATAAAGACAGCTGTATATTTTCTGTATATATAAACACATTTATATTGTGTAGGGAAAAAATTAAGTTATAACAATTATTATATTGTATTATAAAGATAAAATGTTGTTTCTATATACAAATGTAAGCTATTTTTAATATTTATGAAAATAATATATATATATTCCGTGTATGATTATGATTATTATTTTTATTTTTTAAAAAGCTGTTCCATCACTGTACTAATGCCAAAAATAACTAAATATATTTTCAAAAAAAAAAAAAAAAAAAAATATATATATATATATATATATATACTTTTTTTTCTATGCACTAATAATGTCAGATGTATAAACCTTTAAAAAAACATAATTTTGTTTATATTTCTTAATTTTTCATTATTGTATTAATAGAATATTAAAATATTTAATAATATATATGACAAAAATAGTAAATATTTTAAAATTGCGCTCCCTTGTGGTACTTGGACCCCAGACAATTGAGCTGTCATGTATTACCACATTTCAGAATATTAAACTATAATATTAGTAAAGTATATGTGACATGATTTCAGAGATTATAAATAGAATGTAGTAGAAAAGTGATCATTACTCAATCAGGTGTATTTTCTCAGGATTTAGGCGGGGGTCTGGCTGTTATTCCTTTAATGGGCGTCTTAGAGAGCATCGCTATTGCAAAGGCATTCGGTAAGAGCTTCAAAGTGTCCTTACTTCTGTATACAGGCACCCCCTGTCCTGGTTTAGGTCTTATCTTACCGCACTCAGTATGTTAAAATTAAAAATTTTAAATCAAGACCACCTACAGTTACTACTGGTGTCCCTCAGGGTTCTGTTTTGGGCCCACTCTTATTCATTATCTATATACTTCCTCTTGGCCATATTTTCATGAAATATGGTATCCATTTTCACTGCTATGCCGACGACACCCAGCTCTACCTGTCTTCCAAACCCTCTAGTTATTTTCCTCCACCCAACTGGCTTTCAGCAAACTTTCTAAAACTCAACAGTGATAAAACTGAGGTCTTACTTATTGGTACAAAATCTACTTTTACTAAATCTGATTGTTTTACTGTGGATATCGATAATAATGCAATTTGTCCTTCTCAGCAGGTCAGGAGTTTGGGTGTCATTCTGGATAGCACACTTTCTTTTGAAGCTCATGTCAATAATGTTACGCGTACTGCGTATTTTCACCTGCGTAATATAAATCGTCTCCATCCCTCTCTTACAACAAATAATACTGCAATTCTTATTCGTGCACTAGTTATCTCATCTATCGACTATTGTAATGCTTTCCTTACTGGTCTTCCTTCTATACTTCTCTATGAACTCCAATTGGTTCAGAACTTAGCAGCTCGTGTTCTTTATTTCGAGCACATTTCTCCAGTTCTCCAACATTTACGCTTGCTCCCAGTAAAGTATCGCATTGATTTTAAAATTTTGCTTCTCACATTTAAGGCACTTCACAACCTTGCTCCACCGTATCTTACTGAACTTCTCCACATCTATACTCCTTCTCGCACTCTCAGATCTTCACACTCGATCCCTCTTGTGTTGCCGTGTATAAGTTTAAGCACCATGGGAGCAAGAACTTTCAGTTTTGCGGCCCCTCGCCTATGGAACTTTCTTCCCCCCAATATATGGAACAGTGACAGCCTTTATACTTTAAATCTTTTTACCCAGGCTTTCTTATGACTTGCTCTTATTAATTGCTATTATTATTGCTCTTATAAGCCTTTATTGTATTTATGATGTATGTATGCAGTTGTGCTGTTGAATTTTGTAATGCTGGCAGGACTTGTTTATTTATTGTTACTGCTTTTACCAGTTTGCTTGCTGTAAGGTGACCTTGGGTGTTTAGAAAGGCGCCATTAAATAAAATGAATTATTATTATATACCAACACAGATGCTGTTTAGATGCATTTTACACTCTTTTCTCCATGCAGCCAGCAAGAATAACTACCGAATCGATGCTAACCAAGAGCTATTTGCCATCGGTGAGAGATTCTCTTCCTTTACGATGTTTTATCAGAGCGTAAATCGGTCGTTTCTCATTATAATGTTTCTGCAGGTCTCACGAACATCATGGGCTCGTTTGTGTCGGCGTATCCCGTCACGGGCAGCTTCGGAAGGTCTGTCTGCAAGCTAAACGCTAATGCTAAAGTGTCTGTTGGTTTGCACTTCACCAAGTAAGTGTTTTTATGTGGTTTTTCTGACAGAACCGCTGTGAACTCTCAAACCGGAGTGTGTTCGCCCGCTGGAGGGGTAATCACAGGTAACAACACACACTCTTTGCGATCAGGTTGACATTTATAATGTGGACAGCGTCTGAGGGTGTGTGTTTTTGGGCAGGTGTGATAGTGCTGCTGTCGCTGGTGTTCCTCATGCCGCTCTTCTTCTACATCCCTAAAGCGTCACTCGCTGCCGTCATCATCTGCGCCGTCAGTCCCATGATAGACTTCAGAGTGCCAGTCCAGCTCTGGAGAGTCAAGAGTGAGACTTTACAGCACATATTTTAACTATCGAAACATTTTGTATGCTTGAAAATCGCATTGTTTACCTCAGAACTCGATCTGCTGCCGTTCTTGGTGACGTTTGTGGTCAGTTTCTGGGAGGTGCAGTACGGCATTGTGGGAGGTGTGGCTGTTTCTGGATTCATGCTGTTGTATATCGTGGCCAGACCCAAAGTGAAAGTGAGTTTCAAGTTTTTTATGAAATGGCTGAATATGATAGATGCGGCCTGTGAGCTTTAAACGAAAGACTTTTGTTCTAGAAATTCACTTTCTGTTTGAGTTTTAGCATGTGTGCTTGTAGAAATCACTATAAAATTGACAGTTGTACAAAATGTCTTAAAAGCATAGTCTCAAAAAAACAAATACAGTGTTATTATACTATTAAATTAATTATTCATTTAATAGTTGGAATGTTAGTAGATTGAAATAGTCATGACTCTTAATGTTTTTATACTATACATTTCTATGTAATTAAAATCTGTAATTAAATATTTCAATTATTTGATACATTTGAAACACATTATGTATATAATCTAAATATATACACACACAAACAACATAACGTTGATATATATATATATATATATATATATATATATATAAAGAGTAAAGGCATTTCAGTTACTGTTTGAAACATTTAAAAAACATATAGCATACTGTATCTATAAAACATAAAATATTTAAATTCATAAAATATAAGTGGATGTATACAGTATATATGGGCCATTCTACAGAATTGGTGCAAACTGCTGTCCCACAATCAAAAAACCCATAAGTATTTAGCCTTTAAGTAATTAAATCTTAGATGTTTAATAAGATCCTTCTATTATCTATTGAAACCCACAATAATATTTAAAATATTGGTAAGTTTAATATATATAAAATCATCATTTATCGGGTACCCTAACCCATAAAAACTTGATATTAAAAAATGATATTAAAAATAATATTTGTATTTTTTTTTCCGTTGTTGATTTTAAAAGTATCTTTTGATTCTTTTAAAAAGTGAAGTTCAAAAAAATATTTATTTTATATTTTCTTTGTAAATTATGAAACTTTATGTAAAAAATGTGTCTCACATTTTTCATGTCACTACTGAAACAGTGTATGTTTTAGTCTATTGGCCAAGACTGATTTGAACTAAACCCATAAATTTATGATTAGGACAAGGTGTGAGTAGATAGGTCTCATCATTTTGAGGTAAATGTGTTTAAAAGTCTGTTTGTAACTTGAAGTCACTACCGAACACCTTTTTTCTGCAATTAAGCACACTTATTTGGGAGTTATTCCATAACATTTAGTTTTTATATATCTATACCACGGTTCAGAACTGTGCTTGCTAACCATCTTTGAGCTAGGTTCAAAAGCATCTAAAATTGTCACTACCAAAATATTTGGTGGAGTTTCGGTAGTGACATCTTTGTTTTTTGGAGTCTTATCCCATAGAATTGTCACTACTGAAACATGTCATCATTGTTTCGGTGGTTACAAAAGGGAACACATAATTCTCATATTTGGGGGAAATAAACAACATTTTAGTATGTTTTAGTATGTGAGTTAAAATTCTGTAATGTGATGTGGTTGCTACCAAAGCATTACTGTCACTACCGAAAATGTACTGTCACTACCGAAACATGGGATGTTTTGTCATAAATGTAGTATTCTGAATTATGAGCTAGGAAGTTATGATAGTTTTTGGTTCAATGTATATTCAAACTAAAGAATTCTTAACTTTGAAATCAGTATGATCATCTTTTTGCCTTTTACAAAGAAAAATTGCATTCAAAATACAACAAATCTCATAAATTACACTTGAAATATCGTTAAAAATGTAATTGTTTTTGATTTACCTCAATAAAAATGTTTTTTTAATAAAATAGCAAAAAATATATTTATAATCTAAATGTAAGCAAAATCTTAACAGGTCAATATAACCCTTCTAATTAAATTATTCGGTATAGTGACAAATTTGGGTAGAGGGCAAATATTCCAAAACTTTATGAAAATACAATATGAGAATTAACTGCACAATTACTAGAAATGTTTATTATACAATTTGCATACATTCAAATCTTTTGGAAAAAAGACACATTTTTTTGAAGACGTTTCTAACTCTGACTTTGGACCAATTCTGTATTTTATATACACACACACACACACACACACACATACGCATTTTATAAATAATACATATTGATTAACATATTGATTTATATATTTGCATATCCAAAAAGTTAAATGTATTTCAGTTGCTGTGAGTAGCATTATAGTAATGATTCTGTTAAAATATTACTCTGTTGTTTTGGTAAAAAATACTTAATAATTTCTTTACCTGTAAATATGAAATGAAGTGTGATGTTTGTAAAATTACCGAGATGCAACAGCAGCAGTCCGTCAGTGAGGTTTGTGTGTGTGTTGTTCAGGTGTCTGATCACGGTGTGCTGCTTCTGGAGCTGGACAGTGGGCTGAACTTCCCCGTGACAGAGCATCTCAGCAGACTCGTATACAAACACGCTCTTCACGGTGAGACGCGCACACACACACACTCACACACACATACACAAGCTTTCACTGAGTGCTCACGGTCTCGTGTCTGTGGTCTGTCAGCATCTCCTCCGCGCTGTCTGGTTCTGGACTGTTCTCATGTCAGCTCTATAGACTTCACTGTCGTCCATGAACTCACCGAACTGCTCAAACAGATCGAGCTGAGAGGAGTATCGATGATCTTCGCTGGACTGAAGGTAGTGTTTAAAATCAACGCCAAAGTTGACATGTCATTTCTAAAATTAAGCTCAGTAATCAATACTTTAATAAAAAATAATCATTTACATATTAGAATATAAGTATATTCATTAATTATTTAAATTATATATGTATATAATTGGTAATGTTTCTTTAATTGGTAAGGTTTTAAAGAGGCATTTAATTTTAATATAAATTAAAATAAATAAATAAATAAATATTTGTATTTTAAATAAATTAAAATATAAATATTTAATTTTATAATTAAGTATATATGTTATTTGAGGAATTTGAAACACATTTAACAGACTATATTTAGGGCTGTGCAATTAATCGAATTCGATTATCATGCGCATCTAGTCAGTAAAGCCGGTTTTCATGATTAGAGCCGTAGTTTACTGACAATCAACATGATATGGCAATTCGTCTGCGATTATGAAGGAGATATTGCCTAGCTTGTCAGCACAGCTATTGTCTTTATCTTATGTGTAGCCTATTTGATTTTATCAGAAGATGGCTTGATTATAAATCAGGATTTTTGCGCAGATTAACATCTTGGAAGGGAGAGCTGGTTATGTAGTCTTAATGGGTCGCGTTTCAGTCACTATTTCATATTTATTCCGTTGTCTGACAACAGAAACAGTCAAATATATCAATGAAAACAGTTTTATTGAGAATTTGGCTGCATCAAATTACAGTTTGTAGGCACAGAGAGGCAAACAAATGTAATAATAAATAATAAATGTACAGCATGTACAGAGTATTAAAAACTTAAAGTATTAATTTAAGGTACATTTAGAACAAATAAAAATGTGTGATTAAGTTGCGATTAATCACGAGTTAACTCATGACAATCAAGCAATTAATCACGATTAAAAGTCCTTACACACACACACACACACACACACACACACGTATGTATATATTTAAGAAAAATGTTATATTTGTATACTAAATCTATTTATATATCATTTAAATTATATAAATATAAATATATACATGTAAATATTTTCAAAATATATACTGTATGAGTGTGTATTTATATATACATAGTACACACATATATTATGTAAACAAAAACCTTTATTTTGGATGCGATTAATCGTTTGATAGCACACACACACACACACACACACACACACACACACACACACACACACATATATATATATATATATATATATATATATATATATATATATATATATATATATATTAAAAACATATATAATATTTAAATACTACACATTTATAAATAGCGATTAATTATTAATTTAATATGTATTTAATATAAAAAAAATAATATTACTGAATCTAAAAATTAAAAATAAAATGACACATATACAAAAACATTAAAATTGATACAATAATTTAAATAAATTTATAAGTAGATGACAACAATCGTGATTGTTCTACTGTTACATAATAAATACATATGAAAATAACTTGCTTAAGAATAGAAATCATTTGAGTCATTTGAAATGCTTTTAAAATTATGTGGCATGTATAAAAATAGAAATGTACAATAAAAAATTATGGTTATTTTAACCCAATTACAGCTTTTAAACA
Source organism: Acrossocheilus fasciatus (assembly GCA_036784905.1). Classification (NCBI taxonomy): domain Eukaryota; kingdom Metazoa; phylum Chordata; class Actinopteri; order Cypriniformes; family Cyprinidae; genus Acrossocheilus; species Acrossocheilus fasciatus. The sequence continues at coordinate 13,005,422 of CM071959.1, read as the reverse complement.
AGGCATTTAACATTGTTTATATAAACAATATAAATTGTATTGTATTGTATAATTAAGAACATACATTATTTCAGGCATTTGAAAAAACATATGGTGTATAGAATATAATATAGAACATTATATTGTAATGTTTTTATAATTATAAAAGTTATTATTATAACTTATTGTTATATATACAAAAATGTTCAATGTGTTTGTTAATACATACAAAAATGTTTACAAATAGATAAAAAACAACATATTTAAATACAAATCATTCATAAATATTGATTAAATATAAATAAATCTAAATATTAAAACCAGACGTCACATTCACACACAAAAAATAAATAAATAAATGTAATAAATAATTTTGTTAATTTGAAATACATTTTATTGTATTCATACAAATATAAATGTAAAGTTTTTCTTTATAATCTGTGTTTCTTCTCTTTGTATGTCTCTCAGCCGTCAGTGCTGAAGGTGTTGTTGACGGCTGATCTTCCTGGTTTCAGACATACAGACGGAGTGGACGAGGCTCTGCAACTTCTGACAAGTATCAATCACTACGAACAACAATTCTAACAGCCAATCACTGGCAAGAACTGATCACATGGCTTTGAGCCAATCAGCACCTGAATACCTCAAACCCTCTGATGATTGGTTGCCTGAAACATTCTGCGCACACCTTTGACCAATCAGCACTCAGGAAGAGAGACTTTGATGATAAACTGATGGGGAACCAAGTTACATAAAGTTTATGTACATGACGACCAAATAATGCTTTTGCACTTAAAACTATTTTTAAGTAGTTTGTTTTGTATTTTGTATAAAACTCTGAATACCATGTTATTTTATGAACATGCACTTATTCTCAACACTAGTATTTTGGGTTAAAAAGCACTAAAAATCAGACTGGTCTCTCAAAACATAAAATATATTACATTAATCAAGATAATTCTCTTTCTCTGTAGTTTATTGTAGTACTAGTTTAGTATGTTTACATTTATTATTTGGTGATGAAACTGAATTTCCATTAGGACACAGATGTTCGGACCCTTTTGGACTGACAAAGATTAAGCAACAGACATAAACACTGAAATGTCTTTTTGATATTAAACTTGATTTGGTCTACAATGGCTATGCTTGAAATATTTTCTTGGATAATTAGAAATGTTATGTTTTTTTTTTTAAATTACTATACATAAAATATTCAAATATCTTTTTATACAAAAATCTATATTCACACCTTATTAATATATATATATATATATATACACACACAGACACATAATTACATATATAATATTTTTATTATATAGGATACATTATTTGTATATTTAACATATGTAAATAAATTATGTAAAAAATTATATGCAATATAATCTAATAGTAATAATACTATATAACGATCTAGATTTTTTATTTATCTTATTCAATTCTTCTGATTAAAGGTTATATATACAATTACATAGAATGACTGCTATTAAATCATTATTTATATATAAATATGTATGTGTAAAGGTTTTTGTATATATGCATAAAACATCTTTTTAAATACAGTATTTTATATCTCTATATAATGAAAATATATATATTATTAGTAGTATTGTTAATTATGCTTATGAGTATTTCCCCTCTTCCAACTGAATGTCTGAAAACAAATGTTTTTGCTACTTTTAAACAGTAGAGGGCGATTTTAAGCTTCTGTAGTTCTAGTAAATTACAGGCCCAGTAAAACACTGCAATTAAGTCTGGCTTCTCTAATGCTGAATTTGTGTAGTTATTGACATTGTCAACCAATAATGTCCTGATATTACCAGCAAGAATTGTGCAAAATACACTTAACCGGTATATCTCAAAACAAAGATGTTTCGATTTCTTGGTCTGAAATTGTTCCAAACCACATTTCAGTTCCTTAGACTTTTAATTTAAAAAGAGTCCATGCTGATATCAAGTTTAATCAAAAATGTGGTCTGGATGACTTTGCTATGGATAAAAAGCCACAATTCACTCCATAACTGTGACATTACTGACACTTTAATATCCTAAAAGACTAACAACAAAGTGAAAGCGATGACATTTTGTACTTAATAGGTATTTCCTTATACGATGTGGTTGGTTGTTTGTTCTTCATCATAAAACTGAGTCACAGCGGTACACACCTGGTCAAATGTTGATAGACTAAGAACCAACACACACACACACACACACAGGTTTATAAGATATTACAGTCACACCTTAAACTCTGACCTTGAGCAAACAGTCATCATACTGTTAAACACATCTTCAGGGAGTCTAAAGGCATGGTCGCATTAACCATTGCTTGGCGAAATTCCGTGGGCGAAATCCAGTCATTCCGATAGGAATCCGTACTAATCTCACAATTCTTACTTTTTTCTCACAGTTCTGAGTTTATACAGTTCTTTTTTTTTTTTTTTTGAGAAAAAAGTAGAAATTGCGAGATATAAACTCAGAATTGTGAGTAAATAAGCTCGTAAAAAATAATAATTGTCAGATGTCAACTCACAATTGCAAGATATAAAGTCCCAAATTTTGAGAAGAAAAGGCAAAATTTTGATATAGCCTATATAGACATTATGTAGCCCCGCCCCTTTTTGTCTTCCGGTTGTATTTCCACAGTGTAAAGGTAAAGTCGTACAAATTTATAAATTAACTGCTTGTTTTAAAATCTTCCCTTTTTAATGACATCTGCTTTGAACATAACAATGCACATGATTCGTTAACTCTAAAATAAGTAAATCCACTTCACCAGCTAAATACTCCTCAACAGCGATGCTATATAGAGCTACCGCAAAAACGCAAGTTCGAACGCAAATTTTCAGTTCTGAGAAGAAAAGTAAGAGTTTTGAGATGTAAACTCAGGATTGTGATAAAGTACGAGTTTATAGCCCCTTTCACACATGCAATTTTTACTGGTAAATCACCAGTAAATAAGAGATCATGTGTGAACAGGACCTTTGCAAAAAATACCGGTAATTTCCTTCTGGCAATTTACCGGTATGAGAAGTTGAAACATTAGGCATACCTACCAGTAAATTACCGGTGATGTGTTCTGTGTGAACGCTGAACATTCGGATGCAGATGACACATTTCCTCAGCACTGTTTATGGAAGTTAAAGAAATGTCTAAAGTCCTCTAACACGATTTATCTGGGCCACAAGAAGCTGCATACATGTGAACGTTTGACACAAAAATGAAAACATAAACAAAAACACTGACCGCGTTTACCCCTCCATGTTTACAAACACAAGATCGCCATTTAGAGGTTATTTCCAGTTAATGATGTGACAGAATTTACCGGTGTTTTGAAACTGGTGTAAATTGCGCTTCACCAGTAAAATTTGGAATGTCAACGTCGTTGTCTGTGTGTGAGCAGCGCAATTTTGCATGTTCCGGTAATTTTATGGCAATTTACTGGTAGCCTATTTCTGTGTGAAAGGGGCTTATATCACTTTAATCCGTGATGGAAACAGCCCGGGCTTCCATACCATAGAAATACATATCTATGTTCCGTACACCATGCAGATCTGTTCAAATTGGTGACTCAACACAGTGACCAACAAAGACCAACAGAAATCTGCTTGGTTTAAAAGTGACTTCTGAGTAAGCACTGCTTTGTATAATGGACCTTGTGACCATGCCTTAAGATGCTGTAAATATTATCATCTATAGACTTATTTATCATATTCAGTGGCGTCAAGCACCCGCGACAGCTGCTATTTTACGCCCTGATCATGAGTGCTGTGGGTTCGTTCACTGTGTAGGTTCATTTAGGGTGTTAATAGTGGGGTCACGTCTCATGGTGAGTGAGTGTGAACCGCCTTCACACACGGCTCGAGCACGAGGTGACAGCTGTGTTGTTGTTGTACTCGCCTCCGTCGGCCTGCTGTAATTGCTGAGAGTTGATTCTCACTCCACTGGCTCCTCGATAGGTTGCAAATTTGGAGTGCCAAATATAGCACGATTGCGTGCTAAAACTGGAGCCGAACTGTGAACTTATTTCACACTAGGGCTGAAGGATCACATGAGGTTTCTACTGAGAGAAAGAGAGGATGAGACCTTGACTTGGAAGTAATAATGTTTTTTAGCCTAACAACTAAACCAGTATTTTGTGTAATTTCGAATTTTTCTAATCTGAAACTTTTTTTTTTAGCACCATTATAAATGGCGCCCACAATAATCAATACTTTAATATTTTAATTAGGCTAATATTGATTTCTATCTATATATCTATATATCTATGGATAGACAAATTATAATAAAAAAAAAAAAATATATATATATAATTAAATGCCCTAAAATTTAAACAGCCTACTGTTTTGTTTTATTTTATTGTATAGTCGCACATAAAATGTGTCATAGATTTTTGTGATATAATAAATGTTTACAACTTATCATCAGACAACTAATATAGCCTAGAAAAAAAATTACAGCTTTATTAGTTTTCAATGGACCCACAACTTCTGTAATTCATTTCCAATTCATTTTATGTAAAGTCAAGCAAGAACAGACATAAAAATATGAAAAAAAGATAAATAAATTATTAATGGACTCAATAAACACTTACTTATGACACCAAGGTTTTACGTTATGAGAGTTTTATTAGTTTTGAATAACCTTATACAATTTATGTAGTCATTAAAGTCGAGCAAGGACAGAAATTATAAAAATGTCAATTAAATTAAACAAGTGCTAATTTTTTAGTGTAAAAAAACTTATTTGTAATTTTATTTATATCAAAGGTTAACTATAATGAGCAAAAGTGACATGTTTTATCATATAACTATGCTTGCAAACCAAAAAAAAAGAGGTTAATTTTTTTGTAAAACAATAAAAGGCAGATTCAATTACATTTTCTACAGTTTTCATTTTTTTCATCACATTTTAACTGACGCAAAGGCACCTGCCTCACCTTTAGCGCAACTGTCGTCACTGTCATGTGATGTCCAGCAGAGGGCGTCGCGTCTCGAGGGCGGGGACTGAAGGTCCCGCTCTCTTCCTCTGATTGGCCAGCAGGGAGCCTGACGGAGCGGGGCGGGTCCTTCGCGGGGTATCTCGCCCTCTGATTGGCCGCTCGCGTCTAGAGTGACTGGAGCGCAGCGGCGGAGAATCACAGCAGCACAAACCCACTGCGCTCATGGCATCAAGGAGAATGGAGACCAAACCAGTCATAACCTGCCTCAAAACGCTCCTTATCGTCTATTCCTTCGTGTTCTGGGTGAGTGACCCTCATTCATTAGCGTTTTTGCGCGTTTAATGTTTCTGCAGCATGTTATGGAGCATTTAAATTGATTTGTTATCGTAATAAGGCGTTTGTTGCAATATTGCGCCACTGGAAAACAAGTGCATCTCCATCATGGCAGGGCTGGACCCATCTGAGGCCATTAGAAACACGAATATGATTATGTATATCAATGATTCTGATCAAGAATATGATAAACAACGTGCATTTCAAGGCAAATGATGAAAAAATATTAAAAACGCTGGTTTTTGAGACGCAGAATGAGATGTTCATGATGAGGATTATTCATATTTAATTAATGTTAATGTTTAAATAAGGACATTTACAGAACATTATTCCTGATGAATTGAATATTAATGTCCAAAACACTCTAAATTGTTAATTGAACGTTAATGTTAAAATATGAGCATATCTTGGACTTTATTAATTGTAATTTTAACCTTAATGCCCAAATATGGATATGTGCTGAATATGATGGATCATAAATTGAAAGTTAATGTCCAAACATGGACATCAGCTGAATATGATTAACTGAATCTGAATACACAGACATTTAAATTATACAAATACGGACAGTTTCTAGAAATTTAACAGGTTTATTAGGGTTGCAGTGACCTTCATCTCTGTCATATGAAGCAAACCTCTGCAAACCTCATCTTTAGTAATGAATGTGATGGTTTCTGTTTGTTGAAAGTCGTTTGGATAGTAACGGTTTACTGTGACATGATGACACCGCCCCGGTACAGCTGTAGTATCTTGTGTGTAATGACTGATCCAGCTATCATTTGGTTTGATTTTGTTTTAGTAGTATTAATAGTGACACTTTATAATATATCTTTCACTATAAGAACACTTGGTAACCTTTCATTCACATTTCTTGCATAGCCATGAAGTCCAGTTCTCGTTTCTGCCCCAAAACCACCCATTTAGACTGGAAGAAATGGTCTGATTGACATGTGACGTGAAGTGTTTCTTGTCAATTAAGGGAGGATTTCATAAATATGTGATGCGACAATTAAAAACCAGCTTTCAAAGATTTGATGCTACTAACCTGGCAAACTTTGGCAAGGCTGGGACTAGATACTTTGATTTATAGGCTTATATTTGCATTTACGTAACATTTGTTAATGAATATATCTAATGCCAGATATTCTAAAGTGTTTTTTGCAGCAGAGAAAGAAGCAGGCAAAGAAAGTCAGTAGCCTGAATAAGTTATTTGTTAAGAATTAGATAAATATTCCATTTTATCATTAATTATTCAGAAGAAATGGGGGAAAAGGGCCAAATGTGCCAAGTAATTGAGCACATGTTCTATTCGATGTGATTACTAAGTGATGAATTGCTGTACAATTGACACGATTCATTAAAATCATCTGCAAGCCAATTTGACCTCAGATATCAATTTCAAATCTCATGTGATTTTAACTAGAATACGACCAAATATTCAAGAAATGTGAACGCTTAGGAATGATAAAAACCCATAGCGATCTAAATATTTGATGATTAGCCTGTCTGAGGGATTTTTGCAGTGACTGATTATATTGCTTTGATTTTTCTTGATTGAGTCCTTTGCGATATTTTCAGGTGAAGTGTGCATAGATTGCATTATTTTTTAGGGCTTCGAATGGCGACTCTCATATAGTCAGACAATAATGATGCATAATGGAAAATTCCAGAAACAAACAAGCAGCTGTCAAAATCGGCATATTGCACTCGGTGTGTATCTGATTTGAGCTGAAGACGTGTTTCTTCCCAGGAATCTGGGCTTCAGATCTCATGTAGGTCAACACTCTGGGTTTGTGTTAGTAGGTAACCGTCTCCATCACATTTCCTTCTGTGTTCACTGGAGCTTCGGTAATGCGGTGTGGCACATTCGCCACCAACCAGCGGCTGTTCAGCTCTCTGTCCGTCTGTAATCCCACTCGGCACATTGATCCAGTGCCTGACCCAATTCTAGGCCATTTGGACCGTAACGCAGTGCATTTCTACTGTAGACTTCAGAGTAGACGCCGTATTTATTTCACAAAAACAAGACGTCGAGTTCTGCCTCTCATAGTCTCATTTTCATTCAGGTTAAAAATGATCTAAAACCTCTAAAATGGTTTAATCAAGAAGCAAACTAATAGGAGTGAATTTGCGAAACAATATCACAAGTAGTATTTTAGCGCAAACCCATATGTCTTATTTCCGAACAACTCACAACTCGTTTAATCTTTGTGTGCTGAAATTGCGTATTTTTATGAAGTGGGCCCAAGTGTCATTTTACATTGTATATGTTGAGCTTTGTTTTCATAAAATGAAATTAAATGTGATCTAAAATGTATATTCTTACTAAAAGTTAAATCTTTAATCAATAAAAAAAAACTCATGGGAAAGTAATTTAGCACTTTCGTAGGAAGTAGCACTTAAGAGTGAACCATTATAAACTGAATTGTGAGTCATTCATAAATAAGACTGTTTCCGAATGACAGTTGATTTCTCGGTTAAAATGCTCTGAAATAGCATATTTTTATTGACTTTGTCATTTTTCATCATTTATTTTCGATGTAATTGCGCAATTTGGATAACGCTGGATGAATTTTTTGGTTTAAAAGAGACATTTATGTACATTTCCTTGTAATAATGACTCAAATATGATCTAAAACATCTATTATGACTAAAGTTTGAACCGTCTGAACCATTTAATCAAGAATCAAGGTCTGTGTATTTAGCATTTTCACAAGTAGTAGCTATTTCTGTGCATAGCCTTGTCTCTTTTTTTACAAATGACTCACAAATCAGTTTACCTCCGAATTAAATGCAATGTAATTTTTTTTCAGCATGAAAATGCCTAATTTTCACACTGTATAATTGCATGATTTAGTAGAGGCAATCATTTTTTGGCACTTTGGATTTTTAAGGAAGCAAATCAGGTGCAATCAAACTTGAAAGTAGACTTTCAGCACAAACCCTTGTATCTTATTTACAAATGACTAACAATTGAGTTGATCTCTTCCGTAAATGTGCTGAAATAGTATTTTTTTTAGCACTAATAGGCTTCCTTATTTTGATGCGATATAACCGCGGAATTTGGGTAATGCAATCTTTTCCTAATAATTATGGCAGCAGTAATTCATCAAATGAGTTATCTGGAATATATATGAAATGTATGTAGAAACATGTGCATTTAAGCACAAATCCTTATCGTTTGGTTGGATGTTTTGGCTGGTTGATTGATTCACTAGTGTTTTTTTGTCATTTTTTTGTGTTTGTTGTACGTTTATCCAAAGCAACTTGTAATCATTTTGTGTTCATTCTTTCAAATAATGTTAAAATGGAATAATTATGCAGTTTAAAAGAACATTTGAAGGTTTCAAGTTTGCAGTTAGCATCACTAAACTGAATTGTGCACTTGCAGAACAGCTAAACACAAATGTTACAAATGAGCTTTGAAACTCACGTTGTGTTGAAACAGCGAGCGAGCCGAGGGCGTAATTGAAGCGAGATGTGAAGATAGAGGCAGAAATTAGATGGAGAGCACGTGAGTGACAAATGAAAATGGAGTTGGTGTCGTTTCTCCATCCTCCCATCAGCTGTTCTGGACCTGTTGGGTTCATTCTGTTCGTCTGAACGCAGACAGACGGAGCGTCGTGTGTCCTGCTGTCGACCCTCACAAACACATTCACACTCTCTGTTCTCCCAGAGGCAGATGGGAACAGACCAACAGGACTGAGAAAAGACAGGTCGAACATGAGGCAGATGAGACCGGTGCCTGTTGCTTTGAATGAAATAACTAGTGCATTTCACACCCAGCCAGTTTAGATTGTATTTCACATGTTAACATGCTGCTATTTGTGGAGAAGATCTAACACCTTGAGTTAACCAGCCACGACGCAACACATTTCCAGCATTTCCAACCCTGTCCTCACTGGAAGGAAAAACGCTTTAAAGTAACACGGCTAATAATAACATGTTTGATGTTTATGTTACGTTCATGTCATGTCGGAATTAACGTAATTGCTAGTTTCCCACTAGTAAAAACCAATGATGTCAGACTCATGATTGCAAGTTGCACATTGCATGTTAAAGGTAGTTCTGTCATGACAACTCTCGGAGGGATTGGCATGGTAATGTACATGACAGTGTTAATGTATTTGGTCTTGGCGGAAAACTGAGACTTGCTACTGCCAATACATCCACAACATGCTGCTGTGAGCATGTAAGAAATACTGCTGCTGCAAATATAACATACTGTAGCATATATGAATCACTCCGTAGCAGATCTATACAGGTGGAGCTGGGGAAGGTGGAGGGTTTCTGAAGCATGCTGCGAACTGCTACAGCAATCACTAGTCATATATTTGAATATTGAGCAGAGAGCTCATTGGCTACCGATACAGGAGAGAACCAATCAGCTGTGCCATGTGATAATGATGTCATTAGATCAGATTATCGGACTGCGCCATCTAGAGTTTCATGCCAGAACAGTGTATTTATTTGGCTAACTCTACATATTCTGTTTGATATGTTGTTTTTTTTAAAGGCAATGCTATGTTGTGTGTTTATTATGTGAAGATGAAGTGATTTTTATTGTGGGCAGAGCTTGCGATTAATAATAAAATTGAAAACAAGTGGGACAAATTAGTGTGTTGCTCATCACTGTAAACTGTATTTTATGTAGATTTATAGCAAATTAAAACCATTTACAGCAAATTTTATTGCTACTTTGTGGTATACACTTAAAAATAATGGTTCGAAAAGGGTTTTCAAAGCGAAGCCATAAAATAACCTTTTTTTGGTTTCCAAAAGAACCTTTCAGTGAACAGTTCTTAAAAGAACCATTTTTTTCTTACTGTGAAGAAGCTTTTAATAATTGACAGAATATTTTTTCACTTTAAAGAACTTTTTGTCCATTTGAAAGGTTCCATGGATGTTAAAGCTTTTTAATGAAATCATGGATACCTTTATTTTTAAGAGTACATGAAGAAACTAACATCCATAGAAGCTTTCCATTGCACAAATAAGTTCTTTATAGTGGAAAACGTTCTTCAGATTATGTTTTTCAAAAAAAAAAATCTTTTATGAACTGTTCATTGTACTTTGGGGAACAAAAATGGTTCTTCTATGGAGTTGCATGCTACAAAATCCCTCTTTTGAAACCCTATTTATAGTCAATACAGACATAAAGAAATTATGCTTATATACAAAATAGCATATAAACCAGCACCCATTGACAAAAGTTCATCCTTAATTGTACTTAAATTTGAAACAAAGCAGGCCTATTTTTCATTTCCTGAGTGGACGCTGAATTTTTTTTTACGTTTTGTGTCTCCATTCCTAATGATAACCAGTTAGAATGCAATAAAAAAAAAAAGAATTTTATTTTTTTTTTTTACATATAGGCCTAATTGAACAAAATAGTTTTCACCATTACATTTGAGGGTTTGCGTTTCTTATTAATTAGAACTTTTTCTGATCCCTGGTTTGAACATTGATATTATCTAGAGATACAGAAGAAAACTTCAGGTGTTCACATGTTCCCCATGAGAGAAATCTGGATCTCTAGAGCTTAACTTAGCGTCAGGACTGCATTACATTCATTCGCTTCATATTTCAATGCAGTCGACATTATTAAAGCTAGGATGTAAGGTAACACCTCATGCCACATTTCCCCTGTACACGTTTGATTGAGAAAAGACCCCGTGACGGTAAGAACGCCTTGTTTTTACCATAAAAAATCGAGGAGTTCCCATAGTATGCTAATAATTACCAATGAATATTCATGATGGTTACATCATTGGTAAGTTTTCTGCAATAAATGTTCTTTATTAAATCACGACATGCTTTTATTGACGAGTCAGTTTGATTGATTGATGGCGTGCGTAATGTTCCCGTAGGTTGTGTCAGCTCTGGATGTGACAGTATGACTTTGCAGAGTGTGTGTGTAACTGATACACACCTAGAATGGCATGTGTCTATGTGTGATCCCAGAGTTCCCGGCGTCTTAAAATAGCTAGCCTAGGACACATCACAACGAGCGACGGGAATCCTATTCTCACTAAACTCTCTCTGGCAATTGAGGGAAATGAGGGATTTTTTTGCTGAGAAAAGTAACTGAAATGTTGAAGAAAAAGCTATACTGTATGATAAATATACACCAAAATAAGTTGTAAGTTGTACTGTGTAAAATATGATAGCATTGTCATTATGAACTTCAAAAATGAGTTTAGCAAACGTTTGCAGTGTGTTAATCACTGTAAGTTACCCTACACCTGCAAAACATTGGCATTGCCATTGTGTTTTCTATGGAGGTGGAAAATGAAAACAAATAAAACCTGTTTACCAGGCATTTGAGGAGTGTAAAGTTTCTTTGGGTATTTCATGAAAATTAACACACCTCAAATGTTTTTGCGCTGGTTAATGTTATTTTGTGTTGTAATTTAATGGACCGGGCTAGTCAAATATAATTGGGTTCCTTAAGTTAGATGTGTTTGTATTGTCAGAAAGGAAATTATACTGTTGATATGGAATACAAGTAATTAATGGGTGCTACTGGACCTATTTAGCCAACAAGTAATAAATGGTGCCATTCGGAGATTCATGGGTCGCCCTTCTCTTAAGTTATTTTGCTCTTAGCCAGTGTTATTAGCACTGACAGTCCTGTTCATTACAAGCAGACAATTAAGGGCTCGTCTGGTCCGGTTTTCCCAGTAGTCTTTGGTGTTATGGAAATGAGTGTCGAGCCACCACAGTGCCGCTGATATATTCTGTGTTTTTGTGTGTGGAGGCGTTGATGCTTGGCGCCGATGCTCTTGTTTGTTTCTCCTTAAGCTTGTTAATATTTTGTCTTGTGTATTCTTTTTAGTGTTATTGTTCCCTTTGGAGGGCAGAGGTGGAGTGATCAAACAGAGATTTATTCAGATAGAGCTTCACCATCAAATCTGAAGGAACCGAGAAACATTTAATCTCTCATATTGTACACAAATTAAGTCATGTTTTAACTGTTTTCTTGCTGAAAATGTACTCGCCCTCAAGCCGTCCAAGATTTAGGCTAGATGAGTTTTTCTTCATCAGAACAGATTTGGAGAAATGTCATCACTTGCTCACCAATGGATCTATTGAAGTGAATGGGTGCCGTCAGAATGAGAGTCCAAACAGCTGATAAAAACGTCACATACGTAGTCCACAAGTAATCCACACCACTCCAGTCCATCAATTAATAAATTGTAAAGTAAAAAGCTTTGTGCGTTTGTAAGAAACAAATCTATCATTAAGCCGTTTTAACTTTAAAGCGTCGCTTCTAGCCAAAATACGACTTCATAATCCATAATATTGCCGCCTCCAGTGAAAAAGTCCATCTCCATGTCCTCTTGTCCTCTCCACCGACATTTTTTGGACTGTGTTTGCTTGTAATCTGTGCTTGATCTGTGCATATTTCTCTCTTTAGTCAGAAAAGATGACTTTTTCACTGGAGAAAGCAATATTTTAGACTCATATTTTAGCTAGAAGCAACGGTTTGAAGGTTAAAAAAAAAACGTTTTACAAACACATTAACTGATGGACTGGAGTGATGTGGATTACTTGTGGATTATTGTGATGTCTTTATCAGCTGTTTGGACTCTCATTCTGACGGCACCCATTCACTTCAATAGATCCATTCGTGAGCAAGTGATGTAATGCTACATTTCTCCAAATCTGTTCTGATGAAGGAACAAACCCCTCTATATCTTAGATGGCCTGAGGGTGAGTAAATTTTCAGCAATTTTTCATTTTTGGGTGAACTTTTCCTTTAAGAATCCTTTAGTGATAGAACTCATCCAATTAAATCTTCACAGCTCTGTAGTCCTTCTTTAGATGACTGTGTTGGTATTATCCTGCCCTGAATCCTATTAAAGGAAGCTTATGAAGGCACTCATGACTCTCAGCTGACGAGGTGCTTAATTATGATACCTGCTTGACGTGAGGAGCATCAGAGATGTGTTTGTGTCAATGCAACACCTGAATACACCATATTTCTCTAATATTAACAATGAAAAAATCTCAAATCCCCAAATGTTCAGTGTATTCCCTGTGTCTTTCTGACTCTAGTTTGGTAAACATTAGAACAGAAACACTTTTTTTCCCAATGGGATTGTCTTTCCCAGGAAACATGATCTTTACCTTTTATTATCTGCATCAAAAAGCCATTGTGGTTTTGTAAACAGGAAGAGAACAAAAGCTAAAGGAGTGTCTGATTAATGCAGTAATAAACAGCAGGGCCCATCAGAAAATGGAAATGAATTTGAGTTGAGGTCTGATTGGTTCTGAGTGACTTTGTTGGCAGGGAAATCTGATTAAAGATCGCAAAGGCCAAATATTCCTCAATGTGAGCGATGCATTCATATGTTGATTTTGAACAGTGATTCATCTGCAATTCTGAAAAGTGTGAGCGTCCTACTGTGACATCCCGTTTGTGCGTGTGTCAGGGGTTTGGCACTGTGTTTGGTATGAGAGCTTTTTTAGGTTAATCCTTGTCTGGATGTCTGAATGATATTGTCTGATTGCATGTGTGAGTGAATGGGAGATCATAACTGTTAAATGTTGCTTAGTTAGTTACAACTGATAAAAAGCCAATTGATGATAAACAAATTATAATGTAGGTAATAAAACCGTTTTTTTTTTTAATGGTTTGAATTGTATTACCAATTGTCTTTGACTTGTTAAACTGTAAAGTCCCAATTGAACACTTTGACAAGTCTCTCACGTTTGCATTCCTGGAATATTCCCAATTAGTTCCTGGCTGTGGAATTTTAAAGGTGACTGGAATTCCTGTTTTTAGGTCCTGGAATGACACAGTTTTACACAGGCCTGCTAATGAAAGAGATGCTATTATTAGCCGCTAGCTTGAGACGTGGTGCAAAATTCTTGTGTTTGCTTTGTTCTGACATGGCGATTAGCAGCTTTACGTTCATGGGGAAAGGTATGCCAAGTGATTGTGCTAGCAGCACAACTTTTAAATGATTCATTTTAAATTAGCTGCTGTTTTGTATAACTAAGCATGCTAGGAACACCTGAGTTGCAGACTAGCAGTTAGCATGCATGTTGTCACACTAAGCCAATGAGAAACAAATGTGACTCTATCCTCATCCTGCAGTGCTAGCCTGTAAAAAACACAATGCTAGTGTGTTATGGATGCCTCTCAGAGCTTTATGCTAGTGCTAAGATCTACTAAATGGTTTTCAGTACATTGCTAAGCAGGTGCTCGAGTGTTTTTGATGGCTGCTGAGTGGTTGCTTACTGATCAAAGCCAGAAAGAGGCCAGCTAATTCAGTTGTTTTTGTTTCAAGCGTGAACTGAAGGCTTTTGCTAATTACAGATTCCTCTTGTGAAAATTAAGTTCACTTTAGTAGAAGCACTTTTATGGAAATAGGCTAATACACTTTAAAAGAATGTCTACATGCAGACTCAATTTGTGTTATTTGTTTGCAATTATTTGAATTTTAGCATGCTTTTTTGACATACTTAAGTTAATTTTTGTTCATAATTTCATAATTCTATTGTCTGAAATAAGGGTGAAGTGTAATTAAGTACTATAAAGGCACAGTCATTAAAGTATACTCTGTTACACTTTATTTTAAGGTGTCCTTGTTACAGTGTAATTCTACATTTAAGTACTGAGTAATATTAATTAACTACATGTACTTACTATATGGTTAGGGTTAGGATTAGGGTTTGGTTTAGGGTTACTTGCATGTAATTATGCATCATTTATTGTTATTATAATAGTAACTTTATGTAACAAGTGTAACAAGGACACCTTAACAAAGTGTTACCATATACTCTTCTTAAAGTGCACTTAAGTGCCTTTTTATTGCATAAATGTTATATGATCTACAAGTACTTTTTAAAAAAAAATATATATATACTTTTATGATTTGAAATGCACTACAAGTGCACATTCAATACAATCAAGCATACTTATTTTTTCAGAAGGTTTATCTTGTTTTAAGGACATTTAGATACATTTTTCTTTGTTGCTAGTGCTGATTTGTTTTGTGGAAAAGAAGTACATTTCAGCATATAAAGTGCTAAGTATGGAAATATACTTTAAAAATATATGTACTTAAGTGCAAACTGAATGTTTTTGGTCATTGAATTGTGTGTTATTTGCAATTAAATGAAAATGTGTTATAGTTTAAATTTACATTAAATTTAACATACGTAAGTAGGACTTAAGTCTTTATTCAGAATTTCGTATATCTGTCGTCTTTGCTTAAAAGTGTACAACCGAATGTAGTGACAGTATACTTAAGTATGTACTTAAATCTGTACTAAAATGAATACTTAAGTGTTTTTAAGAGTGTACCTAAGTGTTTTAATAAACAAGTTCTTATAGTGTACTATTTTTAAGAACATTTAAGTGGCTGTTTTTCTATAGTACTGTATTATCCACAAGTAAAAAAAAAAAAATACTATTAAGATTTGACGTAAACTGCAAGTGCAATACAATTAAGCACAGTTTTTCTCAAAGGTTATTTTGTTTTAAAAACATAGCCTTTTTTTTTTAACCTCAAAAACAACCAAAAATATTATAAAATTACATTTTTACAGTGTGTTCATAGCACAACAAATTTATGTAGCGAAGTTTGTTACTTAGAGTTGTTAGTGTTAATGAGATGCCGACTAAAATAGATGGCTCCCCCATTAGCATTAGCGTTCTCATTTCCCGCTCTGTTAAACACAGATGCACTCTAGTTGAAGGCCAAAATTCACTGTCTTTTATTTCGAAAAGAGCTATTCGTCTCTGTCTGTTTTTACTTTAATTTTATCCATTTTATCCATCCACATATCCGTCCTTCGTTTCCTGCTAACCGCCAAATACACAGTCAATTTAGCCTTGGACAGATTGCTCTGATTTAAGCCGCCACCGGCCTCCATTTCCCTGTCAGTTGACTCTCTGAATAATGAGATGGACCTTTCGGTGTCATAGAGACGCTGACTCTCGCCAGCCGTTTTCCGCCGACTCTGATCTAACATTTCTTGGAAGCGGTGCAGGAGAGAATGAGGCTGAAAGGCCAGCGCCTCTGACAGCTGTAGATGGCCATTAAACGTGCGGCGGCCCGTTTAACCGACCCTCTCAGAACAAACAGCACTTATCGACGAGCCGCACTGGATCATGAAGATGTACGGCGCTCTAATGGCAGAGAGAGAGAGAAAGAGCAGTGGAGTGGAAGACGAGGGAAAATTACCGGCTCAGTCTGAGCTGACACAATTCAGGACTGCATATGACAACACCCTTAGGAAGAAGGGAAGAAAACAAGCAGGATTTTTTTTGACTATTTTACGATCTTTTTGGGTTTAAAATTGAGCTGTTCTCATGCAGTGGAAAGATGTGAAACTGTACTATATAGGGAAGGGGAGCACAAATTAGTGACTTATCTAGGCCTACTGTGCGTTGTGAATGAAAGAAGATTTCAAACCGGGGCCTGCAAGGGGTTCACAAAATATAAACATTTTTATTGTTATTTAATATTAAGGGATTTCAGACATGTGGCCACAAGGGCTTTACAGAAATTGAATTCTTTTTAGGTTTTGTTGTTATTTAATAAGAGGTTTTGAAACAGGGTGGCACAGGTGGTTCACAATTATTTCTTATTTTTTATTTATTTTTCAAAAAGGAGGTGGCAACAACAATTTTTTATTGTCAATTTAATAAAATTTTCAAATAAGGGTTTAAAAGGGATTCACAAAACATTTTTTAAAAAAAGTAATGAAAGGGGTTAGAGCTGCGCGATTAATTTCGCAATCTGATTTCTGAAGGACAACGATGCATGCCCATAAGTGATTAAAAAATAACAAATTACATTTATTCGTTTAGCAGATGTTTTTATGCAGATTGACTTACAAATGAGCAGTAAAATTTTTAAATCATAAAAGTTGTAAAATTCATCACAATTTCTATTGATAGTCCCACTTTTTAACAATAATAATAATAAAATAAAAAATTTAAGATCTAATCATTATAATCAATAATAGTTAAAAAAAAAAAAAAAATTTTAATTGAAAGTACATATGAAGTTACAATATTTTAAATGTTAAACAGCAACAACATTTTAATAATTATGATCATTTGTATTAGTTTTGTTAATTAGTTATACATTTAGGTATATATTTTTATATAAAAAGCAAAATAACAGTTAAGACACTGCTGATGAACGCTTTAATGTGGCAAAGATGACAATCTGCGGATCTTTTCTCCTAGATGGATGTCATACAGGAAGTGTCTGACTGCGAGCTCTGTTGTTCTGGGGTCTCTCTGTGTTTGTTGTCCTGGGCCCCCCGTGTGACCAGATGCTTTTCCCAGCTTGACCGTATGAGAGAAAGTGCCACAGCAGCAAACTGTGACGCGACACGCTGTGTCCCGTGAGAACAGAAAGAGTGTGTGTGTGTGTGATTGTGGCGTCACCTGTTGTTTGGTGTGCATGTTTTTGTTGATGTGTCAAACTCTCACAGCCTGTTGATAGCAGAAAGAAAAGCATTGTGTATCAGACAGACATCTAGGAGTCAGAGAGGAAGGTGTCTGCAGTGCTTCACACAATATTTACTGTAACTTACATTGCGTGATAAGAACGGCATAACGAAAACGTCAACTCGGCGTGCTTTTGAAATTGTTTTTGGACAGCTCTGATATGAATGTTGTTCTTTGCATTTCATTTATTTAGCTAGTTACGGTCCTGTTTTTATTTATTTATTCATGTATGTAGGGGTGTGCGATACACCGGTAGACACGATTAATCGGTGGAAATTTGTCAACCGGTAGAGATATTTTGGACTATCGTCTCTATCGCGGTTTCATGCTCACGTGACATTGCTGTGCCTCGTGGTCACGTAAACATATCAAGTTTTTTAAAATCAAGTGATTTTAAGCCATTGAAATACAATCAGATGGGAATGAACTCATTTCGCTGTATGCACACATGAAGACGGTGCTTATAGACTGTGGAAGTACTGAACAAAGTTACTGTATTTTTGCTGCTTAACAGACCTTGAACAGTTAAATATACTCTTGTATGTGTCAAAATGCCCATCTTTGGATGTATCCTCGTAAACACAGTAATTTAGGTCTTAAGTGAAAACAAACAGCTGAGAAAGAAAACACATGTAACGGTATATTTGATCTGGGCAGCTCTTAAAGTGACAGCAGTCTAATATTCCTGCTGTCTGTCATTCATATTAATCAAACAACAAAACAGAAAATCTCTGACTGCTTTTGACTTAATCACATTTGTAACTTTAATAAGAAGAAATATATATTTAATTTACACAATGCAGTGTTTTTATACATGTGATTACTTTATACAAAGTAACATATCTTATTTATTTGTTCTACTGTAGTTTTTTTGTCACATTGCTTGCAATTA
Organism: Acrossocheilus fasciatus; assembly: GCA_036784905.1. Taxonomy (NCBI): domain Eukaryota; kingdom Metazoa; phylum Chordata; class Actinopteri; order Cypriniformes; family Cyprinidae; genus Acrossocheilus; species Acrossocheilus fasciatus. The sequence goes on along the minus strand of CM071959.1, from coordinate 12,986,798 downwards.
GGCTAGTTTCATATTTAATCACTGACTGTTTACTTGTCTTCAGGGAACTTGAGTTTTTTTCTTTTTTTTAATTTAGGCTATTACTTTTTTTGTGATATTGACACTGGTGACAAGAATTATGAAACTTCTGTGTAATATTCTGTTATAAAATTACTCGGGATATCCAAAAGTCATATCCAAAATCTTTGTTCCTTTTTTTTTTTTTTTGTACCCCAGTTTGAAAACCACTGAAATAATCTACTTATTTACCAAAACTGTAAAAGACTATATTAAATCAATTGTGCATCGCATAATTAATAAGCTCTACCTCCGTCATTCCCTGCCACTTTTTAAAAGTTAAGACATTAAACACAAAAACATGAGTCCAATTAAAAAAAAAAAAAAAAAAAAGGAAACACATTTATTAATGAGAAATGAGATATTGGTTAAATGATGACAGGCCTCACAGGAGCCCGACGTGAACGTCTGTTTGTTTTGGCATTGACGAGTGGATTGAGATTACAGTGGGCTTTGGGATTCCTGTTGCCATGGATACAGATTTCTCCTACAGCTGGACGACAGCGGAGAACATTTGTTGTGCTCAACAGTCTCCGAGTTGAAACATGGTGAAAAGTACAGCACTGTTAGTGCCTGCTGGCTTTAGTTGATTGTGGCTGTTTGTGGGAACTTCCTGCAGTGGTAACATCACATGATCGGGTGACGGTATGAATGACGGTATGTTTTTAATACTCTTAGTGGATTATGAGACTTCTAGATGTGTTTTGTTTATGAAACAGACTGATGGGGTTTGAAAAGTCTTATGTAAGATGAAGGCAAATCTGATATTTTGATTGCACTGATTTGGAAATGATGATTATATGAAGTTTTGGGGTCAACAATGGTTTTAAAAATTCAGTTATTTTGATATTAGTGTGTAGAAAAAAGATACAGTCATCTTAATAGAAAAAAAGAAATGAAAGCAAAAATGTCAGCCGATGCAGATGCCGATATTTAGGGTGGCTGATGAATATATATATATATATATATATATATATATATATATATATATATATATATATATATATATATATATATATATATATATATATATATATATATATATATAATTAATTTATATTTAAGTACAAGTTTTTTATAATATTAACAATTTATTTATTTTTTATTTATTTTATCTTTTTAACACTTTTTTTTAAACCCCTTAAATAAACTTATTTATCAAAACTGTAAAAGATTATTGCATTATTTCTGAATAACCCAATTAATATTTCTAAGCTTAGTCTTTGCCATTTTGTGACATGTACTCCTGTTAATTGTAATTAGTTTTCATTTTTTAAATATTTTATTTCATTTTAGAAACGACATGCCATTTTAACACAACACTAAATAGTTTTAACAGTTTGTGGTTAGTAATTTTAATGTTTTATTTTATTTCATTTTATTTAAACCTTTTTTACACCATTTTGATCCCCAAAAAACCCTGATATTTCTTCATATACGTGAGCACTAGATTCACTTCATATCAAACCACAGATGTGATATTTAGCAGGAGATTTTGAATGCAAAGCCCGTAATTGTTCTGGTGCTGCAGTAACTCTCTCTCTCACTCTCTCACACACACACACACACACACACACACACTTGTTCCTTTGAGCAGATTCAAGGCCACAGAACAACAGCGTCTTTGATCAGGAATTTGAAATGCAAAGAGCAGGATGGCTTTTCTCCTGCGCTCTCTTGTTTCCTCTCGGGTCCCTTTTTCATCATAGCATCTCTCTGTGTCCCATTCTCTCTCTCGCGCTCACTCCAGACACACAGAGAAATGGAGAACAGTCACTTCCTGTCTGCAGCAGCATCTCCGTCTCTCTGATTTAATTAGCTTGATGGGTAAAATGTTATGAACATGCGTCAGTTGGTCTGAGGTGTTGATGCGTTTCCTTCTCTCCTAAGGTTCGTTTCCATGCAATTTAAATACAGTGTGACGTAAATATGAACATTTTCTTCCTAGTTCAATTAATAAGCAGATATTTGGCCATTTTAACCTGCTGATTAATAGAACTGTGTGCATTTGTATGAGTATACTGTGGTGAGAACGCTATAACTTTCATTTCAGGCTTCAAGCTTAGTCTTAATGTAAAGGGGTTAAACTACAGTAGAGTTACTTTGGGGGGTGGGGGATACTCAATTAAGTTTCAAGATAATGTATAAGCTATTTCACCTTTTAAACGTCAGATGATAGTAAATAAATGTTTTTGTGTTGTTTAATTAACAAAAACAAAACAATAGCTATGTTTCCATTCAAGGTTGTGAATTTAATTTAAGGAAAATGTAAAAGTTTTGTATGTTGCTTGGTTTTTGTTGTTCGTAACTTCATATAAAACTTAGTACTACTAATATAAAAAAATATATAATTTTTTTTAATATAAAAATTCTACAAAATTAGTGTAATTTTTTTTAAAACTTTTTTGTATATTGTTTTTTTTTCATATAAAATAAATAAAATAATATTAAAAAAAGAACGAATATAACACTATAAAAAATAAAATAAAAAATAGAATATAATTTTTGTTTTCAAAAAATTGAATGGAATATTTAATTTTTATAGTATATTTCTTTGGTTTTGTTGTTCTTTATAAAATTAAAATAATATAATCAATACAACATAACTTTCATTTTTTGGTTTGTTGTTTGGTTTTTGTTTATATATAAAATCATTTTAAAAAATGGAATAGTCCTACATTTTTGTTGTACAGTATATTTTTTGTTTTGTTGTTCATATCAAAATAAATAAAATAAATAAAAAATATTCAAGAAAGAAATAATATAACACTTTATTAAAACTAAAACTTTATTTTTGTATTTTTTGGTTTGGTTGGTCATTTTAAATTAAAATATATTCAATACAATGTATAACTTTTTTTGTTTGTTTGGTTTTTGTTTGAATAAAAATCAATTAAAAAAATAATAGATTAAATAGAATATAGTCCTTCATTTTTGTTGTATATTTTTTTAATTGTTCATCTAAAACAATTGTTGTTTTTTGTTGTTCATCTTAAATAAATAAAAATAATATTTAAGAAAAAGAATATAACACTTAAGTAAACGGGCAAAAGAGTAAAAATTGAAGTTGTTGGATCTTTATACTTTATAGAGCATATATTATAATGCAATTTTCTGTTTATTTTCTTATTTACTTTTTTGAGTAAATAAATAAGAGTAAATTTTCTTCTTTTTTTTCCGGGTGCATTCTTGTCATTTTTTGCATGTATAATTACTGTTAATTTATGCCATGGTAGCAAGAATGGTTAAAATGGACTAAAAACTACAACACATTACTGTAAACATTGTAAATAGTCGCTGTTCATGTTCAAAAAAATCATCTAAAAGTGGAAGATGTAGCCACTGCATAAACATAAAAATGGACTCCATTTGCTGATTTACGCCAGCCGTTGCTCTTTGATTCTTAATATTTACCAAAAAACGCATATTTGAGAACTCCACAGGAAAGCATAGAATTTAAATGTCACTATGGAAACGTTGCCATGGCACCCGCCTCTTCTGCTGTCATGGAGCGTTTTCCTCGACGACAAGAGCTCTAATAGATTTCTTCTCTTTTTTTTTTATTTACGCTCTAAATTGTCTGTAACTCGAGGCACTGCTGACATATCAAAGACGAACGCCGCCGAGCCGCATCAATTTGAGATTCATTTGAAGAAATGAACGCTTCACGTTGCGTTAGCAGACAAATGCGAGTGTCAGGGGATAGAAAGCGTCTCGTTCAGAAACGTGTGGCTGAGATCCTGTTTAATATCGGCTCTTTGTGGGTAAAATGAAAAAGCAATGACTGGATCACAGAGTTACTCCAAGTCCAATCTCTATCGCTCTGAGGCGCTCGCAAGGTCATGGGTTTGATTCCCAGGGAATACATGAACTGATAAAACCTCTGAAAGAAAGTGCATTAGTAGTTTTGAAAGTTTGGTGATCGCACAGGTTTTCTTGGGTAACAGGGTTTTATGCATCTTTATTTAACAGACTGCTGGCTAAGACAGAGAGAGAGAGAGAGGATGACAGACGTACTGATGAATAATTTATATTCTTTTGCTCAATAAAACATTTTCTTCTGCCAGCCTTCACACAGAAAACATAAGTTCCGCTTTTCTGTGTAGTTTTGCGTCATGATGTATGCATAGCGGATGGCTGGTCATTTCTTTCGCTTTCTTTCTGTTTTTTAATTGTTGCGTTGTCTCAGGCCTTCCTATAACATCCGTGGGAATCTCACGAAATGGCTCATATTTCATCCTAAAAACTCAAAAGAACGCTATGAAAAGTTATGTAATAAATTATATTTTATGTAAAGAAAATGAAGCCTATTTTAGGGCAGTATTTTTTTAAGATAATTAGAATGATATTTTTATTTTACATTATGGTAATGATGGCATTTATTAATTTGTTTGTTTATTTGCATCATGCAATTACAATTGTTTTATTTTTGCATCATGGTAATGATAGTATTTATTCACTTATTTATTTGCATTATGTAAATGGCATGGTATTTTTGTTGCATTATGGTAATGATGGCATTTATTAATTTGTTTGTTTATTTGCATCATGTAATTACAATTATGTTTTATTTTTGCATCATGGTAATGATGGTATTTATTCACTTATTTGCAATATGTAAATAGCATGATATTTTTGTTGCATTATGGTAATGACATTTATTTACCTTATAGTAATTAAAATTGTGTTTTATATATATTACTATTATTATTATTTATTTATATTTTTGCATTATGATTGTTTTTTTTTATTGTTGTAATGATGACATTTATTTTTTTATTTGCCATATGGTAATTACAAAAGATTTTGTTTTATTTTTTGCATTATGGTAATTATGATATTTAATTATTTATTCACATTATGATAATTAGAATTCAATTTTATTTTTACATTGTGATAATGATGGTATTTATTCATTTGTTTATTCACGTTATGGTACTTAGAATTTTTTGCATTATGATAATATGATATTTATTTACTTATTTGTGTTACGAAAATTACAATTACATTTTATTACATTGTGGTAATGATGGTATTTTTGTAGTTATAATAATTATTTGTGTTATGGTAATCAGAATGAGAATTGTATTTAAATGATCAAGAGAGAATAATAAGACTGACAAAAAACAAAAAGGCAGAAATTATTATGCAGTTTATTTTATTAATATGTTTAAAAAAAAAAAAGTGACCTGGATGTTGTTTTTTTTTTTTTTTTTTTTTTTTTGCAAGATTCCCCCATCTACAGCTTTAAAATAAAAGACAGTAGAGCTCTCTGTCAAAGATAAACGTTAATGGCCCTTTCTGTCTCCTCGTATCTTCTTTCTCAAGGGTTTTTAAAGTTCTTCGCACTTTACGCTTTAGTTCCTGAAAGTTAAGAGTTGTTTCCTCCTCTCTCTCGGATCCCTGATGAGTCACACCATCTGTGCACTTTCTTCTTCTCTCTCCTTCGCTCTGTCTCAGTGTGAGATGGAAACGGGACGTTGTGTCCTCTATGCGGTGGTGGACATGGTCTGAATGACAACATGGCGCTACCATTGAGCTTAGGATGGATACAACTTTTTCTCAAATCCTAGTGCACTGTCTTCCTGGATACCATTTAAAGTTAACGTATCGCCTTGTTAGCTTATCAACATGCTAACGACAAAATGTTCTAAGACGATACAATTGTAGTGTCAAATTTTAATACCATTGTACTATATATATTAATATGTGGTATTAGCATAGTATGTATTCCAAAAAAACATGGTATCACTATGGTAAACTGTCAGAAAAGCTATTTCAAATTATTTGTCAATACTAGTGTGTGTTCTATTTTTTGTTGCTGATTGGAGTATTGCGTCATTCACTTACAAATAATTCCAAAAATTACCATTGTACATGTCCAGCATTTCCATGGTGCTTTTTGGTACTTTCGACAACATATTAACATAAAAAATACTGTTGTATTACCGTAGCTATCAGATTTTAACATGGTAACATGGTAAAACTATGGATTTACCATGCTAACATCACATATATATATATATATATATATATATATATATATATATATATATATATATATATATATATATATATATAATAGTGAAATTAAAAATGTATCATTTTAGCCAAAATTTTTATATTTTACTGTATTTTTTATGCCTGTAGAAGTATCATGTTGTTAGCAACATGCTAATGACAAAAAAGTACCATATTTAACATAATATTGGTGTTTTATGCGTACTTTATTTACTAGGGATGGGATGATACACCTACCTCCCGATTCAATACTATCACGATACTTGGGTGCCGATACGATATGTATTGCGATTTCGAATTACGATTCTACAAGTATTGCGATTCGATATTACTATGTGTTGTTTTTTGTTTTGTTTTTAACTCTAGACCATGGGAAAAAGTTGAATGATGCACTTAATATACAGGCTGTCACAATGAAAAAAACACACATCTTAGCAGTTACTATTGCGATTCGATATTACAGTTTATTGTGATTTTTGTTTGCTTATTAAAGACTTGACAATGGAAAATACCTTTGTGTCTTACATATATTTTGCGATACATTTTGTTAATTTGAATTCTGTTGCACTGTTAGCTTAGTAACGTTAAACTAATGACAAAAAGTATACGAGTGCTGTGTAAATTTTGCGTTAATTGGTGAGTCATTGTTTTGTACAAGATTTTGAACTGTTAGCTTAGCAACATGCTAACATCAAACACTAACTGCGTCCGAAATTATGCATTATACACTATGTACTTATGCACTATGTACTCAACCATGTAGTGCATGAATTTTATAAGGTTATTTTGTCAATAATAGGAGTCTGATAGTCCCTCCCCTTCGCGACTTAATTAAAGCTGCGACATTTGAATGCATGAAGTATCCAAAATTCCACACTTCCTTTTTTTCTGGTTATTTAAGTGCTTCATCCAGGTATTTTAAGTGCACCATTTTCTTTTGGGAATTGTCAGTGTGAACGCACTATTCGCACTATACTACAAAATGTCAGTAGTGCATAAGTATGCATATGCGATGCACCTACAATTTGGAAAAACTATATGATGTTGCATAAGGTTCCTTTTTAGTTAGTATGCTGCCTTAAAATGTAGCTGCCCATGTAGGCAGTAGGCACCAAGGCAGCTCACTATTTTAGCTTGTGCCACAATAGCTCTTCACACCATCATTAGCATATCCATAAAAACGATGACTCTTTCAGAGGTGGCAAAATGACAGCATCAAACTGTTCTGAGTGGGATGTGAGTTCACTTATTCATGGCCGTTTCTGTGGGTAGCATCATGTGCGCTCGCTAACTCCACACTATTGCTCATCTCGAATGCGTGGATGTTAGTCATGGCATTCAGACGATTACATACAGAAATGTCTTGTATGTGTTGATCTGGGTTCAGTTCGTTGTGTTGAATCTGTGGCCTGTCTGCTAGCAGGCTAAACTGGTTCAGCACAAGCAGCCGAAGGCGACTTTCTCCCATCGGCCTTCATGTGTCCTCCAACTGCTGAGATAAATGAATAAACTCTGAGAGAACGATCCAAACAGCTGAAACACAATCTGTTCCACCTAGTTTCTAAACTAAAGATGATTACAATTATTAATCGAATGCCCTCAATGATTAGCATAATCAAATACCGTTTAACAGATTGCCTTGGTACATGTTCAGAACATGATAATGCCATGGCACTTTTTTGTAAATGAAGTCTAGATGAAACAGGAAAGATGAAACCTGTTTAGATGCATATTTTAATGAGGTTTATGTATTTTCATAAGAATAGTTGTGTCTCTGTTTGGCCGATCATCTATTACGTGACATCCCGCCACCCCTCGATGAGTCCCATGTTTCATAGAACCTTCTAGTGATGGAGAAATACACCGGCGCCCTCTTCTGGTCAACACACTGAAACGAATTGAAAGGTTGTTTGTGTGTCTAAACTATAAAAACTGCCTATTATAAAATAAGGGGAAACATTAAATAAAGGTCTTTTATTTTCATATATCGATTGAAGTCAACTGGTGTGTATATAAAACTTTCATAATACTAATTGGTACATACTAAAGCAAATCAGAATAGTTTTGACAATATGTAAACAACACATGAAATACTAAAAATCTAAAAATAAAATTGAACATATTATAGCTTTTAGGACATAGCAATTTTACTATCAAATTTTGGTTTGAATTTAAATTATTTCACTTTGATTAGAAACAACACGAGGCATGAAATTAGAACAGCTAACATGCAGTGTTATTTTAGTGTGATTTATTATTTATTACGTTTTAGTGATTTTATGTGCTTTTGTCATTTCTATTATTTAAAAAAACTACGTCTTGTTTCAGTTAATGTTTTTGTCTAATATTTATACTTTATTTCATCTTATTTCACTATTTTAAATAGTTTTAGTTAACAACAACACTGATAATAAGTAATTAGTAAATGTATTGTCCACTAGATGGTAGCAAAAGAGTAAAAGTAGTTACTAGATGGGTTTTTACGTTAAAAGTTCTAATGTTTGTCTTTCTCTGTAGATCACGGGGGCGATCCTGCTGGCAGTGGGATTATGGGGGAAATTCATTCTGGGTCCGTACATCTCTCTGATCGCTGAGAACTCCACCAATGCTCCCTACGTGCTCATCGGGACCGGGACCACCATCATCGTGTTTGGACTGTTTGGATGCTTCGCCACGTGCCGCGGGAGTCCATGGATGCTCAAACTGGTGAGTTTAGCCACAGGGAGCACATTTTACATCAAATGACGGCACAAAACAAACAGATAACATGTCTCTCGCTCTGTCCATCTCTAGTACGCCATGTTCCTGTCTCTGGTGTTCCTGGCCGAGCTGGTCGCTGGCATCTCGGGCTTTGTTTTCCGTCATGAGGTGAGACGTGCATACGCATATTCTCCGGCGGTGACCCTTAATGCGTCTCAGAGATCTCCATCTGTCTCGCACTAGGAAGGCTTGTTCTGGTGATATCTGACAGAGAGTGTGTGTGTGTGTGTGTGTGTTTACTCAGATCAAGGGCACCTTTATGAGGACGTACAACGAGGCCATTCAGAACTACAACGCCCAGGACGAGAGGAGCATCGCGGTGGACAACGTCCAGAGGAGTGTACGTTCAAACACTGGTTAACATCAGTTCATCTGTTTATTGCTGTTTATCTAGTATAAGGAAAAATGTATCATAATCTACATTTAAAATTTAGAAAATCTAGTCAAAGACAAAGTTACCTGCCTTGACTGGAAGTTTAAAGTAGTTCTAAAAGCTTTAAGTTTATAGTTTGCATGTCAGTTAGATTGATTGCTAGTCCTTGCTAAGGTGTTACAAGTAATCACTATTTTCTGGTTGTTAGGTTGTAGTAAGGGCAATCTGTGTGGTTGCTATGGGGTTGTGAAGTTATTCTGAGTAGTTAGGGTGTTGCTTTGATATTTTCTGATTATTAGGCAGTTGCAAGGGCATTCTGTGTGGTTGCTAAGGTATTCTTGGTGGTTTGGGTGTTGCTAACAAATTTTCTGGTTGTTAGGTAGTTGCAAGGGCATTCTTTGTGGTTGCTAAGGTATTTCTGGTGGTTAGGGTGTTGCTAAGATATTTTCTGATTGTTAGGCAGTTGCAAGGGCATTCTGTTTGGTTGCTATGGGGGTTTGCTAAGGTATTCTGGGTGGTTGCAAAGAAATTTTCTGGTGGTTAGGTAGTTGCAAGGGCATTCTTTGTGGTTGCTATGGGAGTTACCGAGATTTTGTGTGGTTAGAGTGTTGCTAAGATATTTTCTGGTTAAATAGTTGCAAGGGCATTCTTTGTGGTTGCTATGGAGGTTGCTAAGGTATTCTGGGTGGTTAGGGTGTTGCTTTGATATTTTCTGATTGTTAGGTAGTAGTAAGTACGGGCATTCTGTGTGGTTGCTATGGGGGTTGCTAAGGTATTCTGGGTGCTTAGGGTGTTGCTTTGATATTTTCTGGTTGTTAGGTAGTAGTAAGTAAGGGCATTCTGTGTGGTTGCAACGGTATTATTGGTAGTTAGGGTTTTGCTTTGATATTTGCTGGTTGTTAAGTAGTTGCAAGGACATTCTATGTGGTTGCTAAGGTATTCTGGGTGGTTGGGGGTTGCTAAGAAATTTTATGGTTGTTAGGTAGTTGCAAGGACATCCTTTGTGGTTCCTATGGGGGTTGCTAAGGTATTCCGGGTGGTTAGGGTGTTGCTAAGATATTTTCTAATTGTTAGGTAGTAGTAAGGGCATTCTGTGTGGTTGCTATGGGGTTGCTAAGGTATTCCGGGTGGTTGGGGTGTTGCTAAGATATTTTCTGGTTGTTAGGTAGTAGTAAGTAAGGGCATTCTGTGTGGTTGCTATGGGGGTCGCTAAGATATTCTGGGTGCTTGGGTTTTCTAGGGTGTTGATGATGTGTTCCAGCTAGTTTTTAGGGGGTTATGGATGGATGGATAGATAGATAGATAGATAGATAGATAGATAGATAGATAGAGATTAGCATTACCTGTCATGAGCTCTGATCTGTACGATATTCTCTCTCACTGTGTTCAGTTGCGTTGTTGTGGAGTTCTGAACTACACCAGCTGGTTCTCCAGCGTTTATTTCCCTGTGAATGGAATTCCTCCGAGCTGCTGCGCTAACATCTCCGATTGCAACGCCTCAGACCTGCGAAACGCCACCATAGCGGTCACCAAAGTCCATCAGCAGGTAACACACACACACACACACACACACACACACACACACTCTCGCACACACACACTGATTGTGTTTTTCATGCATTTATAATGCTTCTGTTGTGTTCAGGGCTGCTATGAGCTGGTGACGACTTTCATTGAGACTAACATGGGCATTATTGCTGGAGTAACGTTTGGAATTGCATTCTCACAGGTAAGATGAAGACTTATTCTTTTTCTCTTTTACTCTGTTTATGGTTACAGGAAATCTGAATTTTTTTAAAGTCAAGTTTTTTTTTTTTTTTTAAATATTCAATACTTTTTCTTTTAAACATATCATTTTCATATTTCTATTTTAAAGATATCCCATAAAATTTAAATATTTAGTTTCACTCTAAATATTTTAAAAATAAAAACACTTATTTTAAACATTTTATACTTTAAATATTTTAAAATATGTTCTACACTTGTACTTTAAACATTTGGGGTTTTAATATTCTGCACTTATTTAATATTCTATACTTTTATTTTAAACGTTTGATTTTTAAATATTCACTCCTATTTTTAAAACATTTAATTTGATGGTTTTTACCTTTTAGATATTAATAGTTTTAAGCCTTCTATGTAAAAGATTGCTGTTATATAGAAATCACCACTTGAATGGTCAAACAAATAGATAGTCCCGCCCCAAACTCACGCAACTGGTTGATGTTATTATCTGAAAAACTCGGACGCCGTTAATTTCATCTAAACATAAGCAGGAACGTTTTTCCTCTCCCTGAGACGTCATAATCGCGTCCGAGGCGATCGTTTGCGAGCTAATATTTACTCCAATCTGTTTTCTGTTTACCGCTGAAGCGAGCTGAACAGCTGGCTGCTGTTGTCTCGCACAGGTGGAGTGGTTCGCGCCGTCGAAATGAGTCACTGGGTAACGGCGCGTCTAAAAGCTCGAGCGAGAGCTGCGCTGCCATGACAACCCCGCCGTGAACGCCGACCCCGGGCTGTCTGTGTTTTCCCAGCCCTCATTTAGTAAACACACATAGACACAGGCGCGGGAGCCGAGCGTGTGGCGCAGCTGGGGTTTGCTAGCGAACGTGCCGCTTCAAACGCAATCAGGCGCTCTGTCACTCACGCTTCCGCCTCGGGACCATTATGCAGATATCGCTCCATCCGTACTAATGGGTCCAAAGGGCCGCACAGGAACACCTCGACCCCTCCGCTGCGCACACGCGATGCTAATTGAACTGTAAACGTTATCTGTGAGCACACAGGCGGCCCGAATCAATGACATCTCATAGAGACGCGGCCCCGCTAATACGTCTAATCTTCTGCCGCGCACGTGGAATTCTTTTGGCTCGGTTAAACGCGAATCAGTAAACATTCATTATGATTATAACTAGAATTTGGTGCGTGCAGAGAGAGCGAACCGTAAACCCGGGAGAGCAGCCGGCGGTAACGACTATCGCAATTTAATTTAATTAGCTATTACGTTGGGAGAGGGAGCAAAAAAAGCCCTGGAAAACAGCTTTACCATGGTAACGGCCACGTGCGTGTGTTTTTCAGCTGATCGGGATGCTGTTGGCCTGCTGTCTGTCACGATTCATCACTGCCAATCAGTACGAGATGGTGTAGCGGCGTGTGCACAGGTGAGACACACACACACACACACACACACACACACACACACACACACACACACACACAGAGACAGAGACAGAGTCCTTAAAAAGGTGAGCTACTGACTAGCTTTAGCCGTAGCATACTGTCTCGTTTCAAATGGACTGCAACTCATCATGATACACAAATAGCTCACAGGAGAATGGACTCTCAGGGTTAGCGTGTCGGATAAAGTATTAAATAAAATTGAAATATTGAATAAAATAGTCTCAGTACGTGTTTTCTTAGAAGGCAGCATAATTAAGTTGCCATTCCCATTATGCACAGGCAAGTATATATATATATATATATATATATATATATATATATATATATATATATATATATATATATATATATATATATATATATATATATAATTAATAAATCAATAAACGACAATTAAATTATGAATGTGTCAGAATGTATTTAAACCTTTTTCCTGTTTCTACAGGCACAGAAGACGTACGACACCTTGGAAAGGGAAAGCAACCCAAAAATGCTAGCACACTCCATTCTTTCTCATCTCTTTTTTATTCCCTCTCCTTTTTATCTTTCATTCTGTCTTTCCTGTCTTCTTTTTTCTCCTTTCCGTCATTCCTTAATCATGCAGTTGTGCCATGACCAAAGCCTCTCCTTTCGAAACGTCAGCGTTAGCGAGGAAAAGGAAATGGTTTTAAGACGCACTCCTGTGCACGCGTACTTTACTCTGTACAAAAACCTTGCATGCGGAAACCATCTCACACACACTAGAACTAAAGTCAACAGTGTTTCTGTAACACCGCGTCCTAACCGGTCACATACAAGCCAATCGATATCGCAATCTCTCTCTAGCTGCATATCAAATATGTTCAGGTTAGCTGTGGTTTTTGCCGCTTTTTCTATTTTTAGACAGAGAAATTACTCCATATTTGGAACTTAAACGTTACTTAAGTGTGGTTTGTTCGATATCTATCCGTTTTTGAGAAGAAAAATGATTGAAAAGCTTTGCAGTTGGTAGCTCCGCCCACAGTGAGTTCTCATTGGTCCAGATAGCTGTATATTACACATCAAACGCTCTGATTGGCTATTGTGGCTTCGCGCAGTATTTTCACACATCTGGTTAGGACTCGGTGTTACTTAACCCCTAAAAAAATGACTTCGATGCAAATTTGTTAGTTAATTGCTTTTTCAAGAGGAAAACTATTAAAAAAAGAAAACATTACAGATGACAAGATGTTTTTGTTGTTGTTGTTGCTGTTGTAAAATCTTTGGCAAAGGGGGTTATCTCAGAAATGGCTTTTTTTGTCTTCATTTTTTGCTCCACATCTCAGCGCTGGGTTGAAAGTGACTTGACAATATCACGTACAGAGTCAAAAACATCAATTTTGTCTTGTCGCGAAAGCCAAAAACAAGCAATTTTCTGCCACATATAGCTGCGTACAGAACTCAAAATACATTTAGACTGAAGTCTTAACATGTGCCCTTAACACTAGTGGCTTTTATGTCATTGTAAGACAAGCGGATATTTCCGAGTACAGATTTTCAGAGTTTCTCTAAACACTGTTGGAGCAATTTAATGGGTAATTTTGCAGTTTATGGGTTGTAATTACAGTTTTACACCATATCTACTTTGCGAGACACTGTGTTTTCTATTATTTTGTGGCTTTTTACTGTAAGAATGTAATCAGCTCTGGGAATTTTCAATCTGCATGAGAGATACGAAGGATAACAAGAATTGTATTTCTAAGAATGCTTAGAAAAATATAGCACCTTAAAAAAAGCTCACCATTTGTCAGAATGCTTTGTGAAATATATATATATATATATATATATATATATATATATATATATATATATATATATATATATATATATACACACACACCGTTATATTACTTTTTACTCAAAGTAAAAATAATAATCAGCATCATGTCATGCTAGAGTGATTATGTTGGCTCTTAAACATCAGTTAAATGCTGGAGGAATTTAATTTACAACTTTATATGAAGTGGAATAATCGCAGGTCTTCTGGAGGTTTTCTGCATAATAAAGCGCTTTCGTTGGCTCATTTTTTGCAAGAATGAACCAAGCTTTAAGACACCTCTGCTGTTTATTTATTGTTTATTTATTTGCATGTGTGGTAGAAATCGCTGCAGTCTTTGGCTTTCTTTATTTTTTTAGTTTGAATCGTGAAGTACTGTCAACTGAATTCCATATTTGCGTGTTTCACTTTTTTTTTAATTTAATTTTGTGTTACTGTTTTGTATGGTTTTCTCATTGATCATTAATTCTCATTTAGGACGTGTAGCTGTTTTATTAATATGTCAAACCATCCATTTCTGCAGCTGCCCCTTGTGTTGATGGGTCATTAAGTATTAGAGTCCAGAATTCATAGTCTGAACACACGTGATGAACTACACACACATCTCCAGATAGACGAGCGGAGTAATAATATACTTTGTATAATATAAGAAAACTTTTTAAAATGCATCACCAGCTAGCATGCCAACAAAATGTATGTTGATATTGTAAACAACCGTGATCTCTATGAATAAAATGGTTCTTCGTCGTTATCGGCTTCTGGTTTATCTTCATTTGAAGTTTGTGTGTTTGTGATGGATGGATGGGGATCATGTGTAGGTCCATATATGTAGTCTCTTTCACGTTCTGGTCGTGATTTCTAAATTGCCTAAAAGGTCAGGGTTATGGCTATTGACATGCTCTCTACCTACATTAATTATAAACGCATATTTGCATTGCTTTTGACCTTTCCCTGCAGATCCCACCTTCTCGAATGCCACTATTGGTCAATTATACACTGCCTGCATGCTATTGGTCAAACTACTTTTCAGTCATACCGTCAGCAAGCATGTAAACAATAGGAAAACAAAGCCAAAACCCGGACTTTTTAGGCCATTTAGAAATCCCGGCCAGGACATGTCCGGAAAAAAGAGGACGTATGGTCACCCTAATGGTGTGAAAATTGCCTCACTTGTTTTATCATGTCTTGAAGGCAGAAAGCTGTTCCCTTCCTGACCGCTAGATGGCACCACGATGTTGTTGAAAAACGAAACGGGGCCGCAGCCACAACGAAAGGAGATCTCCGTTTATGGGGAAAGCCCATGCAAACATGGATTTTAATGCAGATATCGCGTCTTCTGAGAATGAGAAGATCATATATAAATAACAGATCTAATACACCCCAAAAAGCATGTCCAACTCTCTGTCTGACTCTTTTTAAAAAAAATGATCTGAAACATCAAAACAAGTGGCGTCTACACGAACATGTTCCTCTAACTTTTGATAGCGAAGCGTGCGATACATTTTGTCCTTATTTTGAACAGTTTATCTCCCGTTTTATCATTTACAACCCAAACAAACTTCATTTTGCATAGTGTTCTTGTGCTATATCTTAATTTACTTTACATAAACTTCACATTGCTTGACATTATTCAAAGCATCGACTGAAAAAGCGACTTGAGCGAACAAATACATTTTGGTGAGGCTGTATGTAGACCAGTATTTGATTTATGACATTGAACCTTTTCCCTAGTGTCATTTATATATCTTGCATAACATTTGCAAGTCAGTATTTGCATAATTCCATTGATCTGTGCAGGCTTGGCATAGCTACAGTCTCTTTAGGAATAACATTTGAACTTTTATTTTTTAAATAAACTATATAGACTGTTATATATTTTAGTCTCTTTGTGAAAAATTAGTACCTTTTTTTATGTTTCAGCTATCATAAAATATCGTTCTGATGATGTGAAGAGCATTTTGGGTAGCTACTTGCTGTTCTGGTAGGCTACTTTTTATTTATTTACATATATATACTTTTGTTGGCATATAAAGCCCTTGAAAAGTGGTTGGATCAGAAAGCTCCGTTCATAGACACAAAAATATAGTTTTTAAACTATTTAGGTTGGTATTCGACCACTTTTGGAATAATCTTTGAACAATTCATTAAATATAGACTGTATTCTGTATTTTAGTCTCTGTGAAAAATTACCTTTTATATATTTCAGCTGTCATAAAATATCGTTCTAATGATGTGAAAAGCATTTTCGGTTCTTGTTGGCATATAAAGACATTAACCTTGAAAATTGGTAAGATCAGAGATCTCCATTTATAGACACAAAAATATATATTATATATATAATTTTTTTTTTTTTTTTTAAAGTTGCTATTCGATATTTAAGAATGATAAGTGAAGATAAAGCGAATGAAGAACCCGTTCTGGCACTGTATGAGCCCTGTAGGCAGTGTAAGGTACTTTCATCAGTCCGGTAGTCCCCTCATACGCTATTCTTCTCGTCCACTCCACCGTCGTGTCTTTGCCCGTGAGCTGCAGCCTTGGCACTCTGCCGGATTACTTTTCTGCCCTCTGATTGGCTCTCGAGCGGCGCCGTCCTCCTGGCGACTGGCTTCTGATTGGACTAGAGCGGCTGAGCGGTTGTGGGCTGATGCCTCGTCTCATGAATATTCATAAGCGGAATAGAGCTACATGCGGCCTCACCCTCGGTCGGTTGCTAGACAAGTCTGTTATCTTTCAGCGACTTTATCATCGGTTTCCTTGGACTTTGCCGGACCTTTTCGGATTTAAGGACAAATATCAGCAAAGGTGGGTGTTTAGAAGCTTGCGTTATTTGTTGACTCTATAGATTGACGCTTAGTTTGCCGGCCGGCTTTTTCTTGATGAAATCAAGGAGTGGTAGGAAGCACGCGTTCAGAACACATTTTTAATACATATTTAAATTCAATTCGAATTAGTTTTACTAAATACCTAATAATCTGTATATTTCATTCCAAAGCGTGTTTGTACATATTCTGAAAAAGATTAGTAAGCTTTATATTTCTTGGCTTCTCTGCTTCAAATTCTACATTTTACACTGATTTTTTTCTTTTTATTACATAATATTGTGTGCATCCTAATCTTTTACGCATCTGTGTTATTTCAGGTCACATTATCCGGTTACGACCTGGTTACAGGTTTGATTGACGTGTGCAAGCCACGCCCTTTGCTTTAAATCCACCTGCGCTTTCAGAAACTCACTTTAGTGAAGCGCACGAGGAATCTGAGCACTCTCTGGACACGAGTAATTGCGGATAAACCCTCCGTTAGATCTATCTGGACCGTCCCGTACCGCTGCTCTTTGTTCTGCTTCTGATCAAAACCCTCCAGGTCAATAGGACAGCAAAGATGATGCAAATCTGCGATTCCTACAACCAAAAAAACTCCCTCTTCAATGCCATGAACCGGTTTATTGGTGCCGTGAGCAACATGGACCAGACGATTATGGTGCCAAGTTTGCTGAGGGATGTCCCATTGGACCAGGAAGGGGAGAAAGAGGTGAACTCCTTCCAGGATAGAGACATGTACGGCTCTTATGTGCTCCTCAAATCAATTAGGAACGATATCGAATGGGGTGTGCTTCAAGCCGAGGAGAGGCGCAAGGAAAAGCACGGTGTGACGACGGCCCTGGAGATGTCTCGCATTGAACCGAGCGATGAGGACTTGGAGAAGCTGTTTCATTTTCATCTAAACGGACTGCACACGGTTCTGTCAAAGCTCACCCGAAAAGCGAACACTTTAACAAACAGATACAAGCAAGAAATTGGTATCGGTGGCTGCGGGAATTGAACTGAATTCGAGTTTACGCCATCCATCGCCGGTGGACCGCAAAAAAAGTTAACAAGAGGGTGCAGCAGGGGTTGAAGCCAAAAGGGCCCCTGGTGGCTTCCGTGCATCTTTAATTCCCCGGATCGAAAAAAAAAAAAAAAAAAGACTTGTACTCGATGCCGGGTTTACAAGCACCCTTAATTCCTCTGCTAATATCCCTTGATATTGTTTGCACAAGCTGGATGCTGGCTTGGAAACAGGCTTTTGAAATTAAATGCAATTTATTTAAGCAAACAAGCCAACATTTAATATAAAAAAGATATGCGAAAACATTTAATTGGCTGGTATGGTAGTTTTGGCGGTGTGTTAATGTAGATTATAACAGGCTGGGCTGAGAATTAATATCACTAATTATGTATAAGATGCACATTTCTACACTGAAAAGCCGCTGGTACTTTATGACGTCAATCGTTGACGGAATCGTATGATGGTTCTTATGGATGTTGACAGATTCCTGGAGATTACGTCACAGTTACTGTTGGTAATTGTATAGAAAGAAAGTTGTCATGTATCTTTTTTTTTTTTCTATCACAAAGATGGTTCGTAAAAATAAACATTTTGTAAATGCAACCCCACTGATGTGACTCTTTACTCACGTGATTACCAATGAATCATTTCCTTTTGGGATGTCCCTACAAAATATCACTTTACAGTATGCCTAGTGTACTTGCCTTATCGTGCTCCGCAAACATTGGCCTGTGTTGGCGTGCACAGCTGCTGCTGAGGTCCGCAAAGGATCAGGCACGTTATATTAAGACCTGGCAACATCTGAAAGAGCCGGGCACCTGCAGTGCATTTTTCCGGTTCGTACTGCTGAGTCACTGCTTGAGCTGCACTTAATGATGGACGTCTCTAATCTAAGATGCCCACAGTAGTTTAATAGCCCTGAATGCACTACCGTTGCTGATGCCTGTGTGGCCGGCTGACAGTTTTCTGAGGCATCCTGTCAAATTGAAATTATTAATATGGAATTGTTCTGCTCTTTGGAGTCATAAGATAAGCATTAACCCCTACAAGATCTTTATACTTGTTTTAAAAGAATTTAGCTTGATTTGGCTTCAAATTTTGAGTCATTCGAACTGAATGCATAGTATTTCATGCTAAAATCTTGTATTTTAATAAAATTTATAGTTTGACTGAAGTTTTTGTCTGGTGTTATTATCAAATGGTAAGCGAACTTTGGTAAGGTTTTGTTTAAACTGTTAATGCAAAATGTAAAATGACATGAGTAGTTGCAGACAAAACAAATTTGTGTTTAATATTTGGTCTGGTTTTGAAGTCAAAAACATTGATTTTGCTTAAATTAAATCTTTATGCACAGAAAACAAATTTACATTCTTACATTTAAAACTTGAAAGGTTTTACTGATAATCTCTTTAAAGTGTAAAGTTTAAAACAGGTAAAGAGATATGCACACAAGAGGAATTAACATTTAAGGTTTTGTCTAGTTTAGACATCAAATTCATCAGATTTTGCTTTGTTAATGAACTTTACAATGTCAAATGTAAAGTGTAAACAAAATGTAAAACATGCACACAAGACTAAATTGCATCAAAATTTTTGTCTGCATTTTTGTCTGAATGCCACAATACAAACGGACTGTAATCAGGTTTTGCTTAAACTGTTAAAAGATTTTTACACTGATAAATTGTAGAGTATAAAGTGAAGTGTAAGTTGTGAAGTGCAAACAAAGTAAACAGACGTGCGCACAAGTCGATTTTACATTTAAATTTTGGACTGTAATCAGGTTTTGTTTAATTTTTTTTTTGATCTGACTAATAAAATGTAAAACACGAAGTGTAAACAAAGCACATGATGAAATTACATTTACGTTTTTGTCTAGTACACCAAAACATAAATATTCAGTTATGAGGTTTTACTTAAACTGTTAAAGATCTCTACACTGATAAAATGGCAAATATAAAGTGTAAACATAACACACAAGATTGATTTTTACATACGTTTTTGTCTGGTTTTGACATCAAAACATACTAAATGGATTGTAATCTCGTATCTATGATCTTTTCCTGATAAAAGACCAGTGTTTTACAACGCTTTACATGTTATCCGGTTATGAAGTATCATGAAAGTAAGACTGTCCATGTAAACACACTCTTTTCAGCAGGTGTCACCACTAAGAAAGGTCACTTGCCTAGTTAATAAATCAGTGCATAAATATTGCTGACATACTATCTCAAGTTGTTCTAAATATAGTAATTACTGGGTCCAAAACAAATTTATGTTCAATGTTCACCCATTTGGCTGAAACATTACAGGTAGAGGTATAATGAGACTTTGCATTACACTATGCATTATATACCCAAAGTTCTGCAAAGTTCTCGACAAGCTGCTGTATGGTAAAAAAAAAAAAAAAAAACATTTTTTATACACTTCAGCTTTATCTGTTATATAAGAGCCAAACAATCTACAATTTGCTCTTTGAACACCATGTATCTTGGAGCTGGTCAGACTAGTAGACAAACTGACCTTTAGTACTGATGGATCCATAATAGCTCTACCATGATAAAACATGATAAAAACCGTAGATAAAGCTGATTTGAGATGGGTATAACATGTTTGTCAACTTTACATTGTATTTCCTGCAACATTCCTAGTCTAAACCCTCCTGGTTGACATTTTTCTCTCGTCTTCCTTTTCGCACCCTAATTAGGGATGCTGGGAGTGCTATACAGGAAAGAAGGCCATCAGTTGGATTTGCTGATCTAGCGTTTCTCCAACTCTGACTGTTTGTCTGCCATCTAGCTGATGTAAGACCAGCCCGTGGCGTGACATACTGAAACTTCCAGGCAGTACGATATAGTTTTGGAGGATCGTAAGACCACCGGTGTAGGATGAGGTATGATGCAATGTGTCCTCTGGGTGTACAAAGGGGTTCTTCCAAAATGCTTGTGGTGCAAAAACTCCAAGGACGGAAAATGAGGCAAAATTAGGAGAGCTGATATTCTTCAGAATTCGTCAAACTATTAATTTTAAGTCATTTTAAAACATGACTCGCTAGGTGCAGACGGATAAAAGTGAGTTACTAACTAGCAGGACAGGCTAATGGAGAGGATGGATGCTGCCATCTTGTTAAGGGGATTGTGTCTTGTCTCCAAGCGCAAGAAAATAGCTGTCTTATTACAATCTCTCACTCTTCAGAGTATTTGACGTCTCTCTCTGAGCTATTTCAGTGGCAGCTTGTCAGGTTCCTCAGCGACCTCGCTTTTGGTCATCTGTTACAGTCTGGGACTTCCCAGAATGCAACCCTTCAGAAACGTCGGGAAGGACATCCTATTCCTCTGGTGACAATAACAAGACAAGCTGTGTTCAAATGCTGCCACCGATGTGGCCGAAACAAACCACATGGCGGTGGTCAAAAATCAGTGTTGCGAAGTTGTTACTATGGAGACGAGACGACAAGATTCCTGTGTAACGAAATAAGATGGTGTGTAATTTGGTTAGGGAATTGATTTACAGGAAGCTGAATTTAATAACGTGGACTCAGTGGAAGGAGCCAAATGTTTAAACGCCCTCAAGAGGCTTTCGTTGAAAAGTTTGAAAACTCTCCAGTACGTTTAAATTATTTTTTTGTGTTGAAAAATCGCTTTAAAACATCTGAGCTATTGATTTACGCCACCACCTGTGTGTTGAAGTATTTAGGTTACAGTAGATTACCGTAAATTAGGCGTGACAAACGGAATGGCAATTCAACCGTAATTAAAACATATAAATGGCTCAGTTATACTGTAAATCTTGCCACGGTAATTATTTTTATAACCACAGATTTAAGGCTATCAGTGCGTCATGGAAAGCTGCATTCACTTATGTAAGCCTTAATTCACACAAGGGATTGGAGGTGTAAATTTATATCATAAACAGTTTTATTGGTACCAGATTCAGTTCACAAACTCTTAGTTAAGCTAACTATTGCAATCCCAAAATGCACCACCTCAGAAAATAATTTCAAGTGTGTCAGGTTGTAAAAACAAACAAACTTTGTGTTTACACTAATGTGCAAGTCTACAAGGCAAGACATTCTGGAGAGTTTAAATATGCTCTTTGGAGCATGCCTTATGATCAAAATCTCAATTTTTTTTTTTCTCTCAAAACTGATATAAACTCTAATTCTGAGTTTTTCTCAAAATTGCGAGATATAAACTCATCTATAGACTTCCATAGTGTAGTACTTTAAAATATTTTTGCTTGTACTGAAACCAGAGCATTCATTTCAAAATTAAGATTTCAAGAAGATTCAAAATGATTTTGATGTTTCATTGGTGGCTTTCTCATTATTTTTCTACAACAATGATGCAGGATCAGATTTCGTACAACATTAAAGAGGAACTATGGTTTCGAATATGTGAAAACTGAGATGTAAAATTTCTTCTGATTGGTTTGTTTCTGGACTCTTCAAAGCACCAGTACATAGATTGTTTGTTTTCTAAAGATCTAGAAAGTTCTTTGTACTGGTAAAATCCATTTTGCTTCTAACTGAAACCTTTATCTTTAAAACCTCGCCTCAGATAGCATCTCGCATCTCCAGGGAAAAGCAGAATATGATCTGGTCAGGCCTGCGCACTGCAAGAGATCAGGTTTCCCATCATTGTGGATTTGGTTATTGAAATAAGCGGCTGCCAGGTGCCCTCTGGAGCTGATCTGAGATCGGGTTTTGCTAGATCTGCATGCAACAGTTAAATACAGGAAAGCCGACCTCGGATCGGCACTCAAGGGCATCCTCTGCGCACCACATCGTCATTTAGCCGTCAAAGGATTCTGCTGCGTTTCATCTCGAATGGCCCTCTATGATTACTTCCCTTCCATTAAAATGGCCCCTCTCTGCCTTCCTGCCGTTTTTTTTTTTCCCAAGCATCCTCTCCACCTTTTTGAAATTTGCCCTAAAATTATTAATGATTCCGATATATTTTCCATGCGAGCGTTGCTGATTTGCATGACTCACAGTGGAAAGAGAGCGAGAGAAAGCTGAGAGTGGGAAAGTGGGTAATGAGGGAAGGAAAGAGGAAAAAAAAGAGGAATGCAAAGA
The DNA here is from genome assembly GCA_036784905.1 of Acrossocheilus fasciatus. NCBI lineage: Eukaryota > Metazoa > Chordata > Actinopteri > Cypriniformes > Cyprinidae > Acrossocheilus > Acrossocheilus fasciatus. The sequence continues at coordinate 12,963,710 of CM071959.1, read as the reverse complement.
CTAGACGGCAGGGAGGTGGGTGGCTGCGGAGACCAGGGACTCGTAATTGCCTTCTGCAGTGAGACTGCAAGATGAGGAGAGAGAGCACAAGAAAGACAACGCTTTGAAATTTCATCTCAGGGCTCAGGGCCATCAAAGTCTGTAGGGTGTTGAGGCCGCCGCGTTCGACAATTCCCTCTTCTTGTTTCTCTCTCTCTCTCTCCGTTCTGTCGGTGACAGCGTGAGGCAGTTATTCTCCAGTGTCTTCGTCGTCTGTCAGGGAAGCCGTTGATAAGAGCAGAGAGCCGAGCGCTAAGTGAGTTAGACGGCCAGGCAGACGGCAGCCGATAAACGAGGGTTGAAGGTCAGGAGAAGCCATGTCATGCTCTTAAGCTCTGTGGACAACCTGAGCCAACAGGATGCTGTGACAAGACGTTGAGGCAGTGCAGAATGAATGTTAAATGCTGTTTTAGTTTGATTTCAGAAGAAAAATGCATACGTTTTCTGGGAAATAAATAGCAATGAACACCCTACAAACCCTTTGAAAAGAGGACTTTCTTCTATGGAACATTAAAGTATGTAGTGTGCAAAGACTGCCGAAGTGTTTTCCAGTGATCAGTTCATTTTTGAAGTATATCTGAGAGTAAACTTTCACTTCATTTCTATGCACAATATCTTACTTTATACTCTGCTAAAAATGACCTTATTTAATACTGTGCTAAATGCCGTTCCTCGATATTTCGAAGTGCACTCGCAAACAGCTGCAAGAGGCGATAGCGATACTTTTTATTCAATCTGAAAGTAGTTTACAAATCTCAGAATGATTTAAATCTTGCGAATTGGATTGATCTGATCACACAGTTCTCAGAATAAGAATGTAAATGTAAGAACTCGCTGATTCAGTTGGAAAAAGTCTCAACTTACTAAATAGGTTATATACATATCAATGCGTAAAATCATACTTTTTGAAGCCACAAGAGTTCAGGGAAATAAAATATGGCGTTCCCTGTTATTTTGGAGTACTCACTGCAAGATGTGACAGATATGTCTGATTTGTAAACAAATGATTCTTTAGAGGCGATTATTTTCAATAAGCATGTTAGCTAACTGATCTGGGTGCATTTCCCAAAAGCATCGTTAGCTAACTATGGTCGTTAATTTTATTGAACTCAATTGGTAAGGATGGAACTTGCAACCATAGTTGCTTTTGTGAAACGCACCCATCAGCCAAAAGTAATGACACATTTCAGTATTGTTTATCGTAAATGGAAATCACATTTAGGTTATGACTGTACACCGTTTATGTGCTAAATCAGCTTTGTAAGAGTTAGTTGCCCATTGTATAGTATAGTCAACATTTGAAGTGGATCAAAAAGTTCATCAAAGGCAAGAACGCATTTTGGTATTAGGTTTTAGGACAACTTTGATGAATGGTTTTGATCTACTTCAAATGTTGACTAGTGTATAAGACACAAAGACTATTTATCCTACCGTTGTTTTCGCGGTTAGGCTAGCACTTATTTGCATATTCTGCACACACTAATCTTTCTTATGGTTGGTTGACCAATGAATAATAGCCTAATTCATAATATTTTCAGCTAGACACTATTTAAGCAGAATTTTTATTTGGGTAAAAATTTAGGAGTAGTTATTTTTAGGAGTAGCCTAACTTTACTGTGTTCAGTAGGCTACTGGGACATTATCTCATAGTCTTCTGAAACCATATGCTTTTTTGTACAATGAACAATCCTTTTTTTTTCTGTTGAAGAGCTTTGATCATGTTAAGATGGGGCATATGTTTTGAGTAACGGGGTTGACACAGGGATAGTCTGTCAAAGATCCTGTGTTACATCATCTTGGGACAAGACCGAAGTATGGTGATTGCTATCTTCTTTGAATTTAATTTCCCGCTCTCTCTCTCTCAAACGCGTATCTGTCATCCACCAATCAGCGGTCATTCGCGTGGTCCTGGATCGTGGGGTTTTGCCCTTCATTTTCTGCGTAATTAAATTTTGATTACCCCTTTAGCTCGGCGAGCGGGGAATACGCCACAGCACACTCTGATTGCCGCCACACGCAGACTCATTACCGCCACACGATTATGTGTGTGCGAGCGTCGGATCCCCGAGCTTTAGCTCCCCTGAGTTTTTTCTTTACCTTGTTTATGAGGTTGGGTTTCTCTCATCAGCAGCATTAGAGGCTCGGAGCAGAGATGAATGGGATCGTCCTTGCTTGCGGACACACACAAACACACACCCCGCCGCGCACTAATGCTGCATAACTGACCTTTCTAGACGTCCTTGTTGCGAGGGCGCGCATGCTGAGAGCTCGTAGACTGCTATATAAACGGATATATGAGTAGTCGAGAAACTTCCTGCGTTAGCCTATTGTGTGTGCATATTCTTGTGAGTCTCCATTAGTGTGTATGTGGGCGCCTTAATCAATATTTTTCAGACATTTATTCTTTAAAATACCATGCTATTCTGTGAGATGCCTTACCATAAATGACCATAGCATTTTGGACATGTATCATGGTATTCAGTGTCACCATATTTACACCACAAAGTACCATGGTGTTACTATGTTTTATCAGACATTTAACAAGGTATTATATGCTATTGATTGAAATAGGATTATAGGATTGAAATAGGATTATAGGATTGAAATAGGATTGAAATCAAGTAAATACAATGACAAATGGTATTCTGTGAAACGCCATACCAACAAAATACCATTGTACAGTTTTGGATTTGTATCTTGGTGCTTGGTTATTCGATATCACCATCTTCTCAAAAAAAAGTACCATGGTAGCACAAGCTTGTTCAGACATTTTACCATGGTATTGCTATGCTACTGTTTTTAATACTTTACCAAGTACGACCATGGTGTTTTGCATTTGTAGCATGGTACTACCATGGTATTCAATATCGCCATTTTCTCACTACATACAAAAAGCACAATGGTATTACCCTGTGTTTTCAGACATGGCATTACTACTACTGTATTTTGGACATATACTGTGCTACTACCATGATATTCTTGGAAGCACCATGTAAATACTATGGACTATTCATGAAATTACTGTGGTGTATTCCAAAGTACCAGGGTATTACCTTCGAAGTTTGCCACAATGCATGTTTATAAGTACATGAATGTGGTACCATTGTGAGTGATTTTCCCTGCAGAGACCCTTACAAAAAGTTGTGGTACAGTAATGGTATTTTATGATTACCATATTAATTTATTGTGGAATACATGGTACTCCAAACAATACTATGGTATTACCATTATATTAGTGCCACCTTTATAACCTTAGGGCACCTTTAGGGAAATCCTGAAAATGAAAACCAAATAATACTAAAAATATTAGTATTAGTTTCTAAAAATGCCAAAACATGTTTTTTAGTGCTATGGTAATTATAATTGGCTTAATGTAACAACAATAGAAGTCGATGGGCAGTCCTTATGTAGACAGCTAGATAAATGTGTGTGTGTTTGTGTTAGATTGGGTTTCGGTGCCTCTGGCTGTGCTGAACCGCTGTGAAAATGAAGAACTGCTGTGATAAAATAACCGCTGCCCTTGCGGCTTCTCTCTCTCCCTCGTTTCTTTTCTTTCACTCCCTCTTTAACGCCTACGACAGCATTCTGCTCTCGCCCGCTGCACAAACTCTAAAACTGCTTCTTTCTCCTCTCCGTCTCCTTTATAGCATATGGGCTGATGCAAATGATTGGGCGAGCTGTGCTCCCCCCGTCCCTGCTGTCTGGTTATTGATTGGTTAATGCAGGATGTCCGTTTGAGAGCGACGCCCTCTCTCTCCCTGACCACTTATCAGCACGCTATCAGCTCTCCACGGAAGAGCTGCGCATCCGGATGAATGCTAATCGATTCAGAGAAGAGGAGGGGGGTTTGAGATTAGACAAGAGGGGAAGAGATTATATGAGACGAGAGGAGACAAGAGGTTATCTGTCCTAGGTTCTTAACCCCTCACCCTGTCCTAACGCAACCTTCGTTTCCCACAGACGTCTGTGTATAGCCTAAATATTGGTGTTTATGCACAAATGTTGATTTCACACTTGTCTAGGACAAATATGTCGCTTTGTTTCATAAATGCAGTGTATACGTTTTTCTTTATTTACCCTCAAAAATTGGAAGTGAAATGTGACAACATGCCCCATAGGTGGGGTACATTGTAACGGCTGAGCGGCACGTTGTAGCATGACCATATGACACTCTAAAATGTTATCTGATCTTATGAAGAAAATATACAAGACAAACTAAAATGTTCAAATGTCGCAGTGTTACAACTTACCCCATCTGTGCAACTTTAATTTAAAACTGGTTAGTGTCTTCTGCTAGTTATTGAGGCATTAAAAACTGATAAATAACAGATTGGAGATTAAAATAATAGCAGATTTGTCTCATTTTAAATTATTAATAAAAACTGAGATGAAAAATGTACTTAAGCCAGAAATTTCATTTTACTATGGTAAAATAAATGTTCAGTGATATCTTCAAAAGACTTTTGAATTTTGGCGCACTTTTTTTCTCTATATACTGTTGATATGGTACCTAGTAAATACTGTAAATTTGGTTATGCTAGCATGTGTGGAAATATTTAAAAAACATGTTACAACTAACCACTGCGTAAATTTGGAAACATTTTGAAAGAAGTCTCTTATGCTCATCAAGCCTGGATTTATCCTATTTGATCAAAAATTCTGAAGAAGAAAAAAAAACTATGATATTGTGAATTATTATTACAATTTAAAATAATGGTTTTCTATTTTCCTATACTTTAAAAAATATTTCTGTGATGCAAAACTGAATTTTCATCAGCCATAACTCCAGTCTTCAGTGTCACATGATTAATAAATCATTCTAAATAAATGAAGTATGTGTTCATTACGCAAACATTCAGAAGGCAGGACACTCTTTTGAACTGCAACATTAATTGCTTTAATTGCAGATGAGTGACAATTCAACTATCCAGTGAACAATGAGGTTAATATTTGCTGCCTGTCTTGACTGGTGGACTGGCCTATAGGGGATGCTACGGTTTTGGAGGCCCCTCCTCAAAGCCCGAGGCCCTAGGCGATCGCCTGCTCTGCCTATAGCTAGCGCCGGCCCGGTGTGTCTGAGATCTGATGGTGCTGTGGAACGTTTATTACTCACTGTGAAAACAAATGATATAAAGAAAGCTAAAGCCATTTCGTCTGAAACTCAAATTAAAGGGTTGTTTATCGTTTTACTGAAAGTCTCTAGTAAGAAATATGGTCACTAAACAAATCTAGTTGCTTGTATGTTAAAGCTATTAGCAATCAGATATAAATGCACATTAACTATGGTAGACGCTAAAGGCTAATTTCTTCCTTCTCTAAATTGACTTAATTCATCTTGTGGTGAATCAATAACAGTAAAAATAAGAAACTGGCTGTATGTGTGTGGATAATGGTTGAGCTGGCTGTAGGAGGCTGCTAGCGTGCTAATCTGAGAGTATAGTGCATATAACGTCATGTCCGTTAATCTGGCCTGTGAGTGGATCTAGGTCAGATTCCTTCTACATTATCCCTGGAACAACATCAATCAGAGAGCCAGAGAGAGACAGGCTGAGAGAGTAAGAGAGGGAGAGTGATAGAAGAGAGAAAGAAAGCTGAGAGAGATAGACAGACAGAAAAATAGAAAGGAAGAGAGAGACAGGCATAAACTGATACATGGACAAGCTTATAGAGACAGACAGGATGAGAAACAAAAAGGGGCAGACAGACAGTGAGAGAGACAGGCAAAGGACCACAAAGTTAAAGAAAGACATGGAGAAGAGGGAAAGTGATAAATCAAGCAGAGAGAGAGAGAGAGAGACATGAAATGAAATTAATGGAAGAAAAAGATGGGCATAGACTCACAGATGGACAAGAGGAGAAACAGACTGGACAAGAAACAAAAATAGGCCGAAAGACAGTGAGATACAGGCAAAGAACCACAAAGTGAGAAACAGTCAGGCAGAGAGGGAGATAGACATAAGAAAAGAAAAGAAAAGAAAAGAAAAGAAAAGAAAAGAAAAGCTAAGAGAGAGACAGTGAAATGAAAGGACGAGAGAGACGGACATAGACTGGCACTTGGACAAGTGGAGAGACAGACAGGCCAAGAACCAGAAAATGAGAGAAAGACAGGCAGAGATGGAGACAGATACAGAGAAATTAGAAGGACAGGCATTGACTGACAGATGGACAAGTAGAGAGACAACAGGATGAGAAACAAAAAGAGAAAGACAGGCCAAGAATCACAAAGTGAGAGAAAGACAGGCAAAGAGGGAGAGAGATGGAAGAAAAGAAAAGCTGAAAGAAAGGCAGAGAAATAAAAGAAAGAGAGAGAGACAAACATATACTAACAGATGGACAAGTGGAGAGACAGACAGGCAGAAAGACAAGCTCCTGAATTTGAATTTGACATGTTTAGAGAGAAACAGAAAGAGAGAGACAGACAGACAGACAGAAAGTGAGAAAGACAGGCCATAAGACCACAAAGTGAGAGACAGACAGGCAGAGAGAGATACAGAAAAATCTACTGAAATTGACAGGCAGACTGTCAGATGGACAAGCTGAGAGAGAGACACCATAAGAACCAGGAAGACAGGCAGAGAGAGACTGATAGAACAAGAAACAGAAAGTGACAGGCAGAGGCTGAGAGACAGACAGGCAAAGTGAGAGACAGAAAAAGAAATGGAAAAGAGGCTGGCAGAGACCGACGGAGACAGCAAGAGAGAGACAGACAGGCATTTCGAAGTTGCAACAGACGAAGAGTGCGACAGACGCTTTTTTCCCTCTGCGTCTCCTGGCAGTAGTTAATAGATCGTGTTACGTTGATCTCTCCGGTCGCCGTGGTTACAACACAATAGTTAATAGCCCGTTTGAGTACACACACACACACACGCACACACACACACACACGCACACACACACACACACACACACACACACACACACACTGTTATCAGAGCTCTGTGTGTGTATGTGTGTGTGAGGGATGGTGAGCATATTTTCCTACGTAATGTTTGTGTAGTTAAAGTGCGCTTGTCTGTGTGAAAGACAAAGTATGCACGTGTGCACGTCGCGTGAACTTATTTTCCTGCGTAATTCTTTTTTTGCCTATAGTGCACAGGTGTGTGTGCTGCTTTTTCTGTTTTGTTTTCTCTCTCATTTGTTTTCATGAGCAGCACAAACATACGCGCACGGCCTTCGCCATGACAGCGCACGCAAATACGTGCACGGCTCAACAATAGCGAGGGAACAAACAGAGCAACGGGACAAAATACACACACTGGATGATGACAAACGCTGTTGGGCTCCAGAGCGACAAAAGTCAAAACAGCAGTATTATAATATCACCACTGACTGATAGTATACATAAATAATATTTTTTATTATATATATATATATATATATATATATATATATATATATATATATATATATATATATATATATGTATATATATGTATGTATGTATATATATATATGTATGTATGTATGTGTATATATATATATATATGTATGTATAATATAAAATGCTGTGTTCTTTCTCTTCAAGCTCTTGGTTTCTCTAGAGATAATTAGTGGGTGTGTCGCCATGGTGCCAAACACACCCACATCTTTGTGTCAGGACCTGGCACTGTTATTACTGTCAACTTCACGCCAACTTTTCTGGTAGCATATTAATATGACGCATATTGACCTGCATTGTGCTGACATGGCATCACTTATCAGATTCCACAACATGTTTTCTTGTCATCGTGTAATATCAAAACTTCATGTACATCTCCAATGTGTTTAATCCAAAAAACAGTGAATCCACCATTACAAGTGCAGCATCTTCAAATGTGTGTTTATTTTGCCACTTAAAAGAGCCTTTGTACCTTCAAAGGTCTTTGTACAGACAAAACACACTTTATCTACATTGCTGGTAAAGACGGCATACAAAAACAAGCTGTTAACTGGCTGTGCAAAACACACACACACACACACACACACACACACACACACACACACACACACACACACACACACACACACACACACACACACACACACTCAAGTTTCGAATAACAGCATTGCTGCATACAGCTGATGCCATTGCATGCTGTTGTTGTGGGTCCATGCTCGGCTCCAGCAGATCCCTGTTTACATCACATTACGGTGCATGTGTGTTGTTAAGACATTGCAAGAGTCCCAGAGTGTTTTCGTATGCCTGTTTGTGCAGCTGAGACTTCTAGAAAACAACAGCAGTGCTAATAACAAGCAGTGCTGAAGTAGAGAGCAGTTCAGAAGACTATTCTATAAAACTAATGTAATTAATAATTACATCTAGTAATAATAATAAATGTTACATAATAATAATAATAATTGTGATAATAACTGGCTGGTTGTACATTTTCACAAACATATGCATATTTATATATTTATTAGTAAATAATTAATAATATTAAATTATAATACAATAATATTATCTTATAATAATAATAATAATAATAATAAATATATAATAAGTAATAATCAATGATATTAATTATTCTTTTATCAATATAGGCTACTTGTCTTATAATAATGTATATATTATTAAAATGTATTATTATTATCATAATTACTACTACAGTGACGGCTGACTGTAAATTATGCCTAATTTATAATTATTTTCTATAATAATAAAATAATATTACCTAATAATGATAATGTGTATGTATGTATATATGTATGTATGTATGTATATGTATATATATATATATATATATATATATATATATATATATATGTATATATATATATATATATATATATATATATATATATATATATATATATATATATATATAAATTAAATTATATAAAAATGTTATAAAACCTAATTGATCATAAATAATAATGAAATATATTTATGAATAAATATTATTTAAATAATATACTAATATTATATAATGATAATAATGTATATTATTACAATTTTATTATTATGATGGCTGATTGTACATTAGGCCTAATTTATAAATGATTTCTGTACAATATAATATACAGTAATATTATTTAAAGATAATGTATATATTATTTATAAATTAAAATCTTTAAAAAATGTAATTGTAAATTAAATAATTTTATTAAAAAATATTATTATTATAACAAATAATTAATAATTGATATTAATATCTGAATAATTGATATTAATATATTAATTGATATTAATATTATGTACATTATGCCACCTTTATAAATGTTTTCTGTCTTTAAAATAGTATCTATCTATCTATCTATCTATCTATCTATCTATCTATCTATCTATCTATCTATCTATCTATCTATCTATCTATCTATCTATCTATCTATCTATCTATCTATCTATCTATCTATCTGGCTGTCTGTCTGTCTTATTTTAATGGGCCTGCTGATATTTGTTAATTGCAAAAATTCCTCAGTATTGAATTATTTCTAATTACTTCTTGCAGTTTTAGCAGAATTAATTACAGGAGCGCCTTGCTGCACTGATTGCCAAGAACAAGGTATTTACTGAAAGTGTAAATCAGGTTTTACTGCCACCAGGTCAACGGCCTAATTACTTGAAAGTGGGGGTGATTACTTCACCCTTGCTTATTATCTCTGCAAAAACAGGAGCAATCTCTATCGCTCGCACTTATTTTATGACCGTGCATCAGTGAATGTGTGACTTGAATAGCGTGCAAAGGTTAATTTCATACGCACACACATTTATCGGACACGTGTGGCCACTGCCGGTTTCCTTATCGAGCACGTAAAGGTCAGTGTGACTGAGCCGTTTGCTCTTCAACTGTTCGTGGGGTGTTTCGGATCAAAGGCCATGATACGACTTCAGAAATGGACTAAAAAGCAATGTTTAATATATTTGTCTCTGTCTGTTATGGAAGCCTGTTTCCACCACTGAATAAAAAAGAAAAAAAAAAGAAAAAAAGGAAATTTGTGACTATTTATCTCACAATTCTGACTTTTTTCTCTCAATTCTGCAATTGCGAGTAATAAAGTCAGAATTGTGAGATATAACCTTTTAATTCTGAGAAATAAAGTCTGAATTGCATGATATAAACTCACAATTGTGAGTAATAAATTCGGAATTGCGAGATATAAATTTGCAAGTCTTCTTTCCTCAGAATTGTGATTTTATATCTCTAAATTGTGACTTTTTTTCTCAGTATTATGAGTTCTTGCATCTTGCAATTCTGACTTTAGATGTGATTGCGAGTTAAGTCAGAATTGTGAGATATAAACTCGCAATTATGAGAACAGTCTTTTTTTCCTCTCAAAATTGGACTTTATTTCTCTCAATTGCGAGTTTATATCATGCAATTCTGACTTCATTTCTCTGAATTGTGAGTTTATAACTTTTATAACTTTTTTTTAAAAAGTCGCAATTCCTTTTAAAATTTTTTAATTTAAGTGGCAGAAATGGGCTTCCATAGTCTGTGTTTGTCTATCGAAGCAATCTATTTTCTTTGAATGTGCAAGACTTCCGGTTTATTAGCCGCTATAGTAAACGGTAAAAGAAGTGCAGTAAACGGTAACACTATTTGCGCTGCAAATCAGTGTGTTTATGTTAATAATAATGAATAAAAATAATATAATAACAAATACCAGTTTGCAATATTATGCTGCTTAACCGACTGTGGTCCGGAAGCCCCACACGTTCAAGTTACAAATGGCGCGGGCCCGTCCTTACATACGTTAAAAATAAGGTGGATAAATTACCATGGTATTCTAAGGGTGTGGTCTATACATATTCGTCTCCCTCGCTCTTATATAACTGGCTGCGGTGGGTAAAACTCATATTTTATAACTCAATTAGAGCGAGCGAGCGAGCCCTGAGCCCTGAGCTCTGGTGCTTTTCTCCCTTTAGGTTTGCGGTCTGGCTCATTCTCTCCGCACTTCCTTTCTTCCCTTGATCCATCACTCATCCCTCCGTCTCCAATCGTCCCTGACTGGACGCCCTGATGTCACACTCTGTTGAGAAGCTCAGCGGCTTTTCTGCAGCCGTGCTGACGGAAAGATTTGTGTGAGGAGCGTGAGACAGAGACGGGGGATTTTTCTCTGACTCACTCTGAGTCTATCCTCTGTGTATAAATAGATCCGACACTGGTCCTGCACATGCTGCAGGGAGCACGGCTTGTGTTTACAGGAACGACCTGAAAAAGAGGCTTGACTTCGGTTTGTCGGTCGTACAAACTGTATTCAAGCTACTGTTTGTATTTACAGGACAATTCGAGAGTTATTGAATGTAACTTAGTGGTTTTATTTGCTATGAATGCTGTTTTCAGAACTTGGGTGTGAACATACCGCACCCGATTTATTTGAAAACATGAAATTTGCCTTTTATAATTAACTTGCATTTCAAGTCAGGTGAGCGCTTGCTTTATTGTCAGTGTACCGTTGCAAGAAGATTGTTGCATTGTTACTACGGAAGAGGATTAAGGCCAAGCAATAATAAAAAAATAAAATCATCTCGAGATTAAAGTCATTAAATTTTGAGAAAAAACTTGTTACATTTCAAGAAGAAAGCCAAAATAAAATTGAGAATAAACTCGTTAAATTAGGCCTACGAGAAAAAAATGTGTTAAATTTAGAGAAAAAAAGTCAAAATAAAATGTTGAGAATGAACTTATTAAATTACGAGAAAATTTGTTAAATTTCAAGAAAAAAAAAAATTGTTAAATTTTGAGGAAAAAAGTCGAATTAAAATGTTGAGAATAAACTTAAATTACTAGAAAAAAAGTTGTTAAATATCTAGAAAAAACTCGTTAAATTTAGATAAAAAAGTGGCAGGTTCATTTCATCGTCAGCAGTGGCGTCAAGAGTAATCCACATGCTAGACGCTCTCCAAGATGAAATGAACCTGACACAAGTGTTTATTCTCCGCATTTTAATTCAACTTTTTTCCCCTAAATTTAATTAATTTATTCTTAAAAAAAAAAAAAAACACAAATACTGACAAATAATAACAATAAATAATAATAATATAGTTAAATATTAATATATAAATAATTAAAAATAAATAAAATGGTTCTACATATAATATCTTATAATAGTATTAAAACAGTTTTTATCTAATAGTATAAAAATAATAAATAATTAGTAGTATATAAAATAATAAATAATTAAATAAATGTTGTAAAAATGAATTTAAATAATTTATAAATTATTAATATGTATTTAAAAATAACTAACTAAATAATATATTTTTTTAAATATTAAAACTTTAATTTAAAGGAATAAAGGAGATATATATAATATTTATAATATCATTAATGAATTAATTAATTAATTTATTTATTATTGACACTTACTTATTAAAACAGTTAAGAAATAATTACAGAGCTTAAGAAATAAATAAATAAATATATATATATATATATATATATATATATATATATATATATATATATATATATATATATATATATATATATAATTGAATTATAAACTAATTAAGTAAAATAATTAATAGTAAATATATTATTTATTATTATTTAATTTATTATTCATACTTATTAAAAAAGAGCTATGGCCACGTTTAGCTTATCTTTGACTTCTGGACTCCCACTTCCCTAAAAGAGATACCTCACTGTAAATAGTGTTATATGACAGTATAGTACCTTATACGGGGCCTGCATGTGTGTCTGCACCCAAACATTGGGTCAAGGACCAGCATCAAGTTCTAGGCTAGTTTGAAAACATCTATAAACAGAAGTGCTGTTACAAGAAATTCCCAGCAGCCTTAGAGAGCATGAACAGGGCATGTGGACTGTGTGCATGTGCGCGGATGTCCTCTCTGTGTGCATGTTGTCATTCTTGTAGAGCTTGGCTATAAGACGGCCTGTGATTTATCACTTAGCAGGCTGTGTTGAAGTGTTATGAAGTGTGTAGGTTTACGTAGTTCCCAGAAGTGAGCTAAATCTGAATGACTTCACTGTAGGGACATCCACGAACACTTTTGATTGAAAAAGTGATGAGTAAATCAAACCAAATATATAATAACAATATATATTTACATAAAAACAATGTTAGTTTGTGTGTGTGTGTTTACTTCAACAATGTTCATTGCTTTTACCAGTTCAATCAAGCAGAATGTGGGTGTTTATTTGTTATCTGACAACCTTTCTCATTTGGGTTTTGTGTGTTTGTGTGTCAGAGGTATTCACAGCTTCAGTTCACGAAACAATACTGCAAATTACAACAATTATTGATTAATTGTCACTCAGCCTTGTGTACAGGTGCACGACTGCCAATAACCAGTGAAATTTGCATGCTACACTAAAATAAATGTGCAAAATAGTTTTATTTGTAAATTTCAGTTCTTTCAAGGTTGTGATGTGATTCCCCCCATTGAGAGAAACATATGTAAGTGTCTTTGACACTGAATTTGACTTGTCCGATGTAGTTTGTTCTGTAAAATGTACTTGTTCTTCAAAAGGTTGTAGTTTTTTCTTTCTTTACATTCAGTCTGTTTTAAAACGTTTGTTCTTTAACTGTTGTTCTTTAATGTATTGTTTATTTAAATGTTTTTTTTTAAATGTCAGTTTGGATTTCCTTTCAATGCTGTAGTTTGTTTTTTAAAAGTTGTTTTAAAATATTTTCTTAAATATTTCCTTTTTTTTTTAAATGTTGTTTGATCTTTAAATGCTAGATTTTTTTAATGTTGTTTTTTCTTTAAATGTAGTTTCTTTTTAAATGTGTTAAGTTCTTTAAATATTGTAGTTTGTTGTAGTTTGGTATGTATTTTTTGTTATTTGTTTTTGAAATGTTGTTACAGTATATATTCTGTAAATACTGAGGTTTAATTTTAAAAAAAATTGTTTTTTAAATAATTTTTTTTCTTTAAATGCTATTTGAATGTTCTACTGTGTGTGTATATATATATATTCTAAATATTGTAGTTTTTCTTTGAATATTGTTTGTTATTTTAAATTATTTGTTGTTGTTTGCTCAAAGCCTAGTAGCCTATATTTTTGAGAATCAAGTACATCTAAGCTTTTAATTTACGTTCATTTAATTGACATTTCCCAGATGAAGCGTTGTTGCTGTTTGCTAAAAGAAGTTTTGTTTGTGTGTTTACTGTACGTCTGACTTGGGTGAAAGACAGCATCATTGAATGTTGGCAGTTAGTTGTTTATTTGTAAGTTTGTTGATATCCGTTTCAAAAATGTACTTGGAAGGTTGTTTGTACTTGTTGTTGTTGTTATTGTTTGTTCTGTTGAGGAGAACAACATGTGTGTTATTCGATATAGCAAGGCTTGTGAAATTCATGCACGTCATGCCGAAATAAGCTTTATTATGGACCATGAGCATGCTTTTAATGTAATACTGCCTCTTTTAAGACAAAAACCATGCAGAATGAGTAATGTCCCACAGACGCCGAGTAACGAAACAGGTGGTTTTGAAAAACAAGAGAAGTCTGCCAAGACTGTAAAGGGTATGTGCTGGCCAGTCCGCTGCGGTTTCTGGCTAAGCTATCGTTTATTAGCTTGCACATGTTGCCTGTTTTAGCGCTGGCGTTCCTGCTCAGTTTATGATTCTAAATATAGAAGTGAGATGACAGAGCATGAGTGCATGAGCCCAGCGAGTGATCATCTGGAGGGGACATCCACATCGGGCTCATCAGCTGTACAGAAACACTGCTAAAATTAGACTACACGCTGAGCACAAGCCTTTAGCATCTGTGTTAGCGGTGCACCTAATGCACCATTTCAAAAAACCAATTGTTTTTTTGTTTTTATTCACAATGCATCACTAACAATGGTTTGTGTGTCGTTTTCCATTTTTACTTTTTTTTATTGTTTGTTTTAATGTCATCTAGTGTAGCCTCCTCATCTTAAACTTATGCTACTTGCTGTACTTTAGCATTATGTTTACACTTTTTCACTGAGAATTAGTATCAGGCTACTGCATGATATATATTAAAAAATATATATATATAAAAGATTGACAAAATCTCCGCTTGCACTTGGATTTCCTTTGCGATTTATCTAAACACAAACAAAAAAGTAGGCCTTTATGGTTCATGATTCTTAAAGTTAATGTGGTCATATAGGTCTATATATTCTGATTTAAGATAGAACTATTTAGATAAGGTGATTTAGATTAGCTCCTGCATTATATTACTGTGCTTTCGTGCTACAATAATGCACTCTTGACATTTGGCAGTAAAATAACGCCATAGATTAGCTACATGTAAATTATTTGTTGCAAAAATTCTGTGTAGTTTAAATTTGATAACTATAAACCAATATACTGTATTACCTGGCAGAAGAGACGTTTATTGTAGGTGTATAAATCTGATTAAGGCATTATAACTCGTGGCTTATTGCTGTTGTAATGTTTATAGCTATATTGGACCATTTAGTGAGGAATAAACATAAAATTTGTTACTGATCTTCTGATCAAGTTATGACTGACTTGATGTGTCGAGATTGTTATATGTTAACCACTTTTAATGTCTTACTAAGGGGTTAAACTGAGGATACTCTCTTTTCAATTGGAATGCAGGCTACTTCTTGAGTCTCAAACGGTTTCTGGTGCTTGAAGTTGTTGACAGTATGATGAACTTCTTGTGGATTTCCTGCACTTCGAGAATAGTGTGAAGTTTCAACACCATTTCACATCAACGGTTCAGCGAAAACATGTTTTGATCTCCTTGTAAAAATGCAAGTGGTAAGGTGTAACGTGGCTTTTGATAAACAAAGAAAAATGAAAAAGAGACTGAGGATTGAGAGGCAATAAGAGTCTGGGGCAAGCAGTCAATATTACTCAAGGTGGGTTTATTTTTTAAAATATTGGACTTCCCCCTGTTATCGCCCAGGAAATGGTTTATTGAATGATTACTTTTTGTTGCAGGGCATGTTGTCACAATATATGGGGTAAGTTGTCACAATGGAACTCACCATTAAAAACCTATTAAAAGCATTTCATCAGGCTATGTCCCCTATAAAAACAAGTATCCTGTGAACACCTGCTCTTATATCAGGTCTATTAAAGTTTCAAAGCAAAGCACTAGATAAGCGTGTGTGTTTACAGTCAGCTGTTCGGATTAGGTTACGTCGTCTAGTTTCTCTCTGGTGACTTCGAAGACTCGCTGAGTTGTGCGTGATTTATGTACGCTCTCGAGTTAAAACTTTTTTTTTTCATTTTAAAAATAAATAAAAATAGTAGTAGTAGCAGCAGCAGCCTAATAACGAATCGAACATTATTAATACTAATAAAATGTAAAGCAAATTTAAGCAAAACTGACGTTTGTGTCCCAGATATCACACGTAGGCCTACGTCTGCAAGATGTCTGTTAAAGATAGCTTAAATCATCTGCTGTGTACAAACATCTGACAAGACGTCTTTAAGATATCAGTTTTACCTACATTGTAAATCATAAACATCTTAAAGGCACAATATGTACGTTTTCGCCACTGGAGGTCGCATAAATAATAACAAAGGCGAAGCTTCGAAGGAGGATGTTCACGGATGAGGTAACTGCATTTATAACAGATTCGCGTGTGATTGGTTATAATGCGCAATGCTGTAAAATTGCGTTAAACAAAATCATGGCGCAACATTGAACAGATCTAAATTTAATGCTGCGGTCAGCACTTTTCATTTTCATTTTATTCGCGACAGCTGTAATGGATTTTAATTGTACTGCAGGATCTGTGTCCGTGTGTTGCCTATCTACAAGCAGAAACTGAGGATAGTGCGGATATTAAAGTCCCTTTCAAGGAAAGTCTGTTCACTCGGCCGCCATATTTGCAACGCCTCCAGGCAGCTCAAACAAGAGCAAGTCCTACCTAAATGAATGGGGGAATCAAATTACATATTTCAAATCAGCAACAAAATCTGAAATGAACTGCACCATTAATGTTGTTTCTAACGCTCAAATAGCGTTTAAAAAGCTTATTTTTCAGGCTAGACCAGCGCATACGTAGGTCCAACGCGCCTTATGACTGCGCATGCGCAGCTGCTGGTCCAGCCCCAGGTTTCTATGGAAACCGGAGCTTCTAACAGCCATGATTGGCTTATTAATTTAGAAGGCGGGACTATCCCGCCATATTGCGTGTTGCACTTTCTCCCATTCGTAAGTATAGGTGTGAACCGTTTTTGTATTTCTATTAGTGTTGCCAGTCACGGTTTACCCGCGGAATTGGGCTACTTAACCGCGGGTTGTTTTCATGTCCGTAGGTTGAAGCGACCCCAATAACGTGATATTTATAACCTGGAATGCGAACTTTACCAGGGGACCCCCTCGAAACCCGATTGGGCTAGTTTTGTGTAGCAATTGGGCGGGTCTTGTTGTGAAAACCTGGCAACACTGATTTCTACTGTCTTTGATATTATGTCAGTTATCGGTTATCTATGTGACATCTGATAGAAAACGACCTATGGACGTATTGCAGATGAGCAAATACTAAAAAAAAAGAAGTCTTGCAGAGGTAAAGGCAGAGGCATCAAATAGATATCTCTGTGATGTATATATATATGCTATTAGGGGTATGACATTATATTGTCTATTTGTTCCCTGTGTTTTTATAAGAGCTTAAAATACAGCAGTCTGCAACGACAAGATCAAACACACTGACAGAAATTTGCATGAAAACACAGGCAATGAAGGAGTGAAATGGTTACAGCTAGGTGTTAACCCTTTAATAAGCACAAGTGCACACAGAGGTTATGAGATTATACAACGGAAAGCGCTTGTTAAACTGAAATGCTCAGTGTACCGTGCAGACAACGTTTAGCGCAAAATTCTTGAAATGGCCATGAAAAATAGTAAATACTAAATTACACACGAAGCCCAAACAACATTGTTAGCATGTTCTCTTTTAAAGATTAACACCTGCAGTGAAGGAAAATCAATGACAACAATGTTTAAAGTTTTACATGTTACCTCGTTGTTTTGATGAAAAGATTAACATTTATAAAATTGGTTCTGAATTGAAGATAGTGTGGTGATAAACACTTGGGTCATGTGACTGAGTGGCACTAATTTGAGGTACTTTTTCAGTCCTACAAGTGAGTGTGCAAAACACCATTTGGGTTAAAAGCAAATTTCAAACACTTCCTTGGAGCTCAGCGGGGTTATTGTTCACAGGCCTGTCTGTGAACAGACCTTTAATATTTGACCTCAGGCAGTGATTGAACTGATCTGATGTCAGCGTAACACATTAATGAATACTGATGCAGCTCTGAGGAAAAATACAGTAAATGTTTTACAAATTCAAAATATCATGAAGCCAGGTTTGGGTGTTATGCTCAGGTTTTGCGGATTACAACAAATGTCCCAAATATTAGAGTAAAATAAATATTATAATGAAACCACATACATGCATCTATGGAGTGCAACAGTCTTTCTAGAAGTCATTTAAATAACTTTAAAAAAATATATAAAAATAATATGTTAATATTGTTTTTATACCTATAGTACAAATTATCATTCTTTACTTTTGTATGTATTTACTTATTTTTCGTTTGAATCGGAGATTCTAATATAGTGATTCTTTTTTTTGTGGATTGTGGATTATTTTTGAAATCCCTATGGAAATAATGAATGGGAAAATAATTTTCAGATTCAGGATTGTAACGTTAAAAAAAAATACAAATAAAAAATTGGACGGTTAGGATATAACAATTATAATAAGCTTAAAATAAAAGCATTTAAAGTCAGTGGAAAGTCCGCACCATGAAACAAACACAAGACAGAAAACAAGACACTTTGGTTTAGATTCAGTCAGCGTGTGTCGAGGTCTCTGGAGAACAATCAGAGCTGCATCTGTGTAACATCAGACGTGTGAGTGTGTGTGTGTGTGTGTGTGTGTGTGTGTGTAAGGTGAGACTTCAAATGTGTGTGATATCTGTACAGACGAGAGAGGTGGATGTGAGACAGATGCAGTGTGTGTGTGTGTGTGTGTGTGTGTGTGTGTGGAAGGTTAGCTTGAGGTTTCTTTGAGGTGCCTGAGTGTGTGTTGTCAGGGAAAAAGCAGAGACAGAGGACATGTGTGTGTCAGGGCACAAACAGTGTGACTGACAGGATGTGACATCACAGCTGCAAGAACATGCGTCAGTTGCTTCTGCAATGGTCCTTGATCACTCACTATAACAGAAAAACAGATTAAGTGAAAGACTTATTTGTTTTTATACTCTAGGTATTATATTTGCATTTTTGCGTTTATAATTATAATAATATACAATTTACTATAATAATTTACTATATTTACTTTTAATATATACATTACGGGTATAATATCATTTAAAATTTACAAATAATTGTAATATTTTAAATAATGTTATGATTTTTAGGTTTATTTAATATTAATACATATACACACACTATAGGTATAAATTATATGTTCATATTCATAATTATATAAAATAGAATTTAAAAATACAAATTCATGTAAAATCAAGTATTATTGTGTATATACTATGTATATTTTATGTTATATTCCTAATCATATAATAATATTTCAAATATTTGAAAATTTTATATTAATAAAAATCTAGTATTAATATATAAATTGTCAATATTAATATCTAAAATATTAAAAATAATACAATATTTATTAATATTTTAATTTAAAAATTTTATTATAACAGTTAGCCTATATATAATATATATTATAAATGACATTTCTATGTTTATAGTTTAATATAATATGAATGAAAATATTTTACAATTTTATATTTTAGACAATAATATAGGCTAAAGAAAGCCCAGCTGTGGTTTACGGCTAGAGCACTTTAGCGCTGTATTTTTTTTTTTCTGCTCTGACAGCAGACGCATGTAATGACACAGTGTCGTCGAATCGGATCAAAGGGTCACGTTGACGGAGAGCTCGCACTCGCTCTTGCAAGAGTGTATAATAACAAAATTATACAGCTGTCAGTGCTGTCTATAATACATTGTGGTGTGTTTCTCTGCATCACTCATTTCCCCATAAACACACATCAATCAAGCTTCTGCTCTCTTCCTGATCACAAGCTCCGGCTCGGCCTGCTTCCCAAGATAAATAACGCTCCCGGAAAACCGTCAATGAACACGGGCGGAGAGCAGCGCTGCTCTTATTCCCGAATATTCATAATTTATGCCTCTAATGAAGTCTGTGTTTTATGTGCTGCAAACTAGAACTCGTCTAGTGCTTTTATCTGCTTTTGCGCGTTTGTTTAGTCGACTTGTTTTATTTATCAGCCCGTCTTTGGGTTCTTTTAATACGAAATTAAAACAGTGTCGATTTTTTCATCTTTGCCTTTGAGTGATAGACCGCACAACTGTATCTATTATGTATGAAGACCTTTTTCACCACTCTTATTGCTCATATGTAGGCTGAGAGATTTGACTTTGGCCTAGTGAATAGTACATGTTTTCACCTTTTGTAATACAGGAAATGTTGGGAAATGTTGAAAGTCTTTAGTTTTCATTTTATTCAAATTTAAAAAACATCTCCGGAATTCGGGTTGTAGTTATACACGAGTCCCTCAATTGTCCTCAGTGTTAAAAGATGGATTTCAAAATCATACAGTCAATGTTAAAAAGGGTTCAAATATGCAGGAGATGCCGGAAAATCAAAGAATGTGCAGGAGCTGGAGGATTTTTCTGAAGAACAGTAGGCTCAGTACAAACAAGGGACTCAACTATCACAAAATATAAAAACAGTCATGGATCATCCAGGAAATGACACACAGTATTAAGATTCAAGGGTATGTAAACTTTTGAATAGGGTCATTTTTATAAATTCAGTTATTTTGTCTTGTGGAGTATATGTAAACATCTGTTATGTGAAATAGCTTATTCAAGACAGTACTAAATAAAAAATAACATGCAATTTTCATGATCCCTGTTATTTTGTTTCAAATATTAACATTTTGCACATTCTGTAAGGGGTATGTAAACTTATGAGCACAACTGTATATATCAGGGAGGCAGTGTGTCCTGAAAATCGTAGTACAAAAATAAACCAACACCAATATTACAAACTTTAACATTAAAAAGTGTATAAATCACTCATTTTCTGCATCTCCCTCACCTCCCCTGAGCCTATTGAGTTTTAACAGACCCCCTAGGCCTGAGTTTACTGGGGGGAATGAATGGGGGAAAGTCACATGAATGCATCGTGTCCTTTGCGATATGATTAGATATGACTGGTTATGTTCGGGTGTGATTGGTTTTATATATATATATATATATGCGCATATGCACTTGTTTATGGGGTTCATAAAAGAGGAAGTCATTCCAGTGAATTCTATGAAAGTTACCAATCATAGTAGCTTGATTCATAATAGACGTGTTTCTGCCGGACTGATTGCAATTGACGTTCATATTGTGATTGCTCATGGCAGAATCTGTGTTTGATGCTGTTGTGGTTTATCACAGCGGATGTTAATTCTATCTATTTTAGTGGTCAACGCATCGCTAATAATAAACTGAAGAAGGAACTGAGAGCCAATCAGAGACAGCAAGAGACAGCATGTAATTTTCAGCTGCGGTTGTTTCACACTCTTTTTTGGGTCTTTCATCAGATCTGTCAGCAGGAGTTGAGCTGTTGTAAAGTTCTTTGGATATTTTTTGTGTTCCGAGTGGATGAGATCAGTGATGAGGTAAAAACAAACATGCTAACTCTCTGCGCACTCTAAACTCGCCAAACATCACTGTGAATGCTGACAGATTTTCTTGCTGCTGCTTTTGCAGATTATTTGTGTTTGGTTTTTACTTTTCTGAAGAAAATGTGAGCACCAGCTATGAAAAAGACGTGTGTGGTTTTTAGCAAGTCGCTACTGTAACCTACAGTAAGTATTGAGCATGTCGCCATCCATCTGCCATATATTTTATATAATTTTATCTTATGGAATAAAAAAAACATAACAGTGTTAAGCATTATGGAGCATTCATATATTTTTCTGAACAGAACCTGCGAGAGTTCCGTGGAGATGGATGATGTAACCCGTCGTCACGGTAATGGAATCTCCCTTTGTAGACACTGATGGATCTGTTGCCGTGGCAGCCATTGCCGCCCGCTGACATTCCGGCCTGCCCCCGTCTGATGGCGGGCAGTGCCAAGCACTCTGCCTGCTGTCACAGAGCTGAGTGTGTGTGTGTGCGCATGTGTGTGTGTGTGTGTGTGTGTGTGTGTGCGTGTGGTCTGGGCCTCCAGCCAGAGTGCTGGCTGACAGGGCCCCCTCACGCAGCTCCGCTGAGAGGACCACGCAGCGCTCGAGAATACAGAAGGGGCCCTGTAAGCGAGCTGCGCACCAGGGCAGTGGGTTCATTGTTTCCCAGCCTCTACACACCGTTTCTTAACCAGGCCCGGGACTGGACGATAACTTTCAAATGTAAAGTATAATCAACAAAAAGTGACCTGAATTACGTTTTATGTGTTTATATATCCTTTTTTGAATTCTGAGTTTATATCTCGCAATTCTGTTTTGATTATTTCAGCCACGGAATAAAAAAAAAAGTAATTGCGACTTTTTATCCTAGAATTTGATGTTTATTTCTCGTACTTTTGACTTTTTTCTTACCATTGTAAGAAAAGGTCAGAATTGCGAGAAAATATTAGAATTCTGAGATAAAAAGTCGCAATTACCCTTTTTCTTTTTTGTATCCCGAGACAGAAGCAAGCTACCATAATATAGTGTGCTAGTATGCTATTCGAAACACAGCTAATATATATAAGTATTTAGCTAACTACTAGCATACCACATACTATAAAAAAATGTTTCATTCAAATCAAATTAAACCAAAAATGTTGCAAAATTATGAATACTTGACAATTATGGCCAATTCACACCAAGAACAATAAATATCAACATAACTATAAAAATAACTATATTAGTGCCCACACCAATAGATGATAACATTCCAATCGCAACCTGCAGATTTGTCATCTGCCACTTTAAAAGCTAAAACTTTTAAAGTCAGGTGGATTCTGGTTGGCTGTCAATGTTTTTATCACTCATCAGCTGGAAAAAAAATTGCTCTGAAAGCTATTCCAATGATATCGCTCCGCTTTGTCGTTAACATTATAGTTATAGTGTGAATTTCACTATTCTCATTACCTTTTTTTTTCAAACTTTGTCATTATAATTATCGTCTTTGGTGTGAACGGGCCTTAGAGTTGCTATATCACATCTACTCTCAGTAAATAAATATGTTGCTTTGTCACTGCAAATCGATGCAAATTTGTCCATATTTTTTATATTTGCAAGTATTGGTGACGCATACTAAGAAATTCAATGGATATAAAGACAAAAAGTGATTGTAAACACACACCAGCCGCTAGCATTCAGCACTGTAATCAGCAGCACATGTGGCTCCTTCCTCAGGAAACATCCAAGTCATGAAGCCTGAAACATAAAATAGACAAAAAGAAAGCATTGAAAAAAGCCACATTGTGCTTTTTATCCCAATCAACACTGTCTTTCAGACTTTCTGTGTGTGTAGTGTGTGTTTGGATGTAATAATCACTGCACTGCATGCTCTATTTATTTCCCACACACTGTGTCTGTGTCTGTGTCTGTGTCTGTGTCTTTGTGTGTGTGTGTGTGTGTGTGTGTGTGTGTGTGTGTGTGTGTGTGTGTGTTTACATGTATTCAGATGGGACTCTGTGCTGGCATGCACACAACTGTCCCTCTCGTTCTGTCTGGTGCTGCTCTCTAGTACATTTAAAGGCTAACAGCAGGCACTGAGACTCTAAATCCCTATTGGACAATTGGTCTGTCAGGCAAATTTGGCCAGCCAATAGAACCGATCTCCTTATGTCAGACACAAATACAGACTGCACATGTACTACTTCCTGTTCAGTATATACTGTATGCTACACTCCTTAAAATAAAGGTTCTTTATTGGCATTGATGGCTCCAGGAAGAACTTTTAACATGGCTAACATCTCTTTCTTAACTATAGCTATTTCTTAAATTTATTTTATTTTATTTTTTTAAAATAGATAACTGTACACCACTTGGTGGAATAAATGAATAATGTTGTACTACAGTTTCAAATCATAGAACAATGTACATATTTCACATAGTATTTTGTACTGTGTTTCAATAGTACATAATGCACACTAAATAGTAAGCTAGCAATCCATTTTAAAAATTTGGAATAGCATACTACTTTATATGGCAGAAATAGTAATGTAGTCAAAATTCAGCATTGCGTTGTGGGATACATGTTCCATGCAGCATGCTACAACCAAACTGCAAATGTAGTATGTCAGCTGGGGGTTCAATAAATCATAACACTGTAAACATTATAAATACTGCAAAAATAGGATGCTAGTATGCTATTCCAAGTAGTGAAACGGTCACCGTGAGTTATATCTCTCCTGCCTGAAGAATGCACCATTGTGTGTTTGAGATTAGCCCTGTAATTCTAGCAGGAGATGGAACATTAAAGATGAACAAAAGCGCCTGACGGGTCCAGTTAAACTCTCTCTCTCTCTCTCTCTCTCTCTCTTTGTGTGTGTGTGAATCAGCTGAACTCTAGAACAGTACTGCATGAAATTTGGTATAGCACTTGCCAGTGTGGTTTACCGCAGCATGTGTGGAAGTGTGTGAGTGTGTGTGTGTTCGCATGTGTGTACGTGTGCTTGTCGGCGGCAGCAGCCACACGCAAGCCTGGTATTTCCCTTGGGGAAGTTTTTCGCTGCTTGTAAGTCTCATGTCTTTGATTTCGTGCGCTGGAGGCAGAGGAAAGGAAGCAGCCGAACGCCGTCTCGCTGCCTCTGTCAACTCAAGGTCTCTTGATAAGAAAGAAAGAAAGAAAGGTTCTCATTTAAGGTCAGTTCAGGCCTCTCATGTGAATAGATGAAAAACACAGACAGAAAACATAGATAGATAGATAGATAGATAGATAGATAGATAGATAGATAGATAGATAGATAGATAGATAGATAGATAGATGGAGAGGGTAGGTGGGTTTTTCCGTATTGAGCTACATGGGTGGAAGGAAATAAGAGGATTTAATGGCACGTATGAGTAGAGTGTCCTGCCAGCCACACACACAAACACACACACACACACACACACACACACACCAGATCCTGCCAACTGTTTATTTGTCTGCCTGTTCGCAGGAGCCGCAGCACGACACGCTCTGATCCTCTGCGCCAAGAGCCGACACACAGACAGCAAAGGAATATAACGCGATCCAGGAGTCTGGAGGAAACTTCGGCCCACAGAACATGTTCTCTCTCATTATTTTATTTATGGTTATATTGTATTGTATTGATATGAAACTCATTTTCTGTTAAAACAAAAGTACTGTCAATGTGTTTTTGAAATATTTCATGTCAAATGTTCAGATTATATTATTGACATTTGGAAGCTACTCAAAAAACATTTTACCAACATTTTCATTTCATTGAAAACAGTTCACTTTTGCATTGTTTTGTAAATAAAATTGATCAGGAGGTAAACTCAAATCTGCATAACACTTATGTCATGTAATGCGTCACTTTTCAGCATAAATTGCTGATTAAACATTGTGACCCATTATAAATACACACAAATCTGCGGTTTTGCCCTGTGAAAATATGTGTATGTGTGTGTGTACAGACGTGTCATCTGTGTGTGCAGAGCTGGTGTGAATGACGCCGTGAGACTGCGCGAGAGGCCACAAGAGAGAAATGAGACTGACAGAATGCGAGACAGAGATTATTAACACCAGAGTTCTGCTTGAGCAAAAGTGTGTCTACGATACCAAGACTATGCTGTTCGGTTGCTTTCTAGGTGTGTTTTCTTGCAGATGTAAATCAAAGTAGCCATTTATTTTTTATTTAAATTATGATTTAAAGTATTTGTTAAATAACAGTTTCATATTCTAACATTTGTTATAAATATATGTTTAATAAACATATACAGTGGTGGCCAAAATTGCTACACTGTAAAAAGTGATAAGTTGACTTTACTTAAAAAAAATTGAGGAAACCAGTTGCCTTAAAATTTTTAAGTAAATGATAATTAAAAAAATAAGTTAAGTGAACTGTCAAGTTTAAGGCAACGGGTTTCCTCAATTTTTTTCAGTTAAGTCAACTTATCACTTTTTACAGTGTAGAACACTTGGCATATTTAAGATGTTTTAGTTGCTTTTGTTGAATTGGCCATTACAATACCCTTAAAACGAGCTATTGCTGGAACTACCTGCGATGGAAGGAATCTGCTGGAACACTGAAAATGATGGACTGGCCCCTCAAAGTCCAGACCTCAACCCCATCGAGCAAATTTGGGGCGAGTTGGAAAATAAACTGGACAGATCTATTGTATATTCAAAGGAAAGCCTTTGGCTTGAGTTGCAGAAGGCATGGAATAACATTAGTGTTCTTAGGAAATATACCGACACTATGCCAGAGAGATGTGCTGCTGTAATTGCTGCAAAAGATGGACATACCAAATATTGAAGTTAAAAGTGGATAAAAAAAAAAAAGTCTCACTTCATCTGATATTTGCTGTGCTCAGAGCAACCGTCTGCATGTTTCATAAACATTATGAAATGAAACCATGTTTTGGAGGCAAAAAAGGTCAATATTATCAAATCTGTCAGGTGTTCTAAAAATTTTGGCCACGACTGTAAATAATATAAATATTTTATTTTGGAGCAACATCAAGTAACCAGAATGGTCAAAACAATTGTTAAATAACATTTTCATATATTTGATTCTAATATTCAAATGTTTTATTTGACTTTATTCAAAATATTTGCTTAATAACATTTTCATAATTGTAATATATTAATATAATATAATTCATATTTCTTTTTAAGTTTTATTTTATGGGCTTGGGGAAAACTTGATTGAGTAAAGAGAATGCTCAAAATATTTGTCTAATAACATTTTGACAATATTCTATCAGGTCAAGTGAAATAATATTATTTTTATTCAACAAAATATGCCCTCATATAAATAAAATGCCCCTAAAATTCAACTTCAATATTGACTTTAATAATAATAAATTAAAAAAAAAGCTCTAATACTTTCAATATACAGGTTTGGCAAAAAAAAAAAAAGTCTGCGAGTTCCAAACAGACGAGCTCCGATCGTGCGGACAGAACTGCAGTTGCACTCTGGGCCGCTGGGGGGGGCTGCTGTACCGTCGTTCTCCGTATCGCCGCCGTGCTCCGCTAGACGCTGCTGCCTGCCGCTCGTGTCCCTCTCTCTCTCTCTAATCACGCTCTGCGTCTCTCCCCCTCTCTTTATCATTCTGAGCCACCCCTCCTCCCCCCGTCACTTACCCTGCCCTTCTGAGAGAAGAATCCACGGCGTGTGCGATTTAGAGGCTGTGCGTTTGTGTGTGTGCGTGTTAGTTTATGAGCCCGGGCTTCTGTTTGTGTGTGCGTAGAGGTGCTATGAAGGCCGGCTCTATTGTGTGCGGCGCAGTGTTCTGTTACCTGCGCGCGAGTGATTAGAGCGCCGTAATAAACGGAGGGAGGGAGAGATAGAGCGAGAGAGAGAGAGAAAAGGAGGGGGGTGAACGAGGGATAGGTTGAGTGGAAGAGTAATAAAGACCGAGGGAGGAGATGAAATTCCAGCTGCCTGTGAAAGGCTGTTTCCTGCAGCGCTGCCACGAGATTAATGACGAGAGAAAAAGAGAGAGAGAGAGAGAGAGAGAGAGAGAGAGAGAGAGAGAGAGACACGGAGGCAGGAAGAGTGCCGCGCAAACGACTCCGTGAAAGTATCCGGTCCGTGGCGACGACGTCCCGTTTAGCTGCGCGCAGCTCGGTTTAATCTGGTTAAAGTTCTCTCTTATCATTTTAATAGCGTTCTTTCACACGCGCGCGGATCACTGTCGAGGCAGATCGGCAGATATTGCGCGCTCAGAGGGCACGCAGAGACATTCGCGGTGCGCCGCGCGCGTCGTTTCGCCCCGCTGCCAGGCCTCGTGCTCTGCTCTCCTTGTGCTCGGGATAAAAGATTTTCATTTTGCGTCACGGCTGGACGTAAAAGTGAGAAGAAAAGAGAGTTTGCTAGATTGTCCTTATTGCACTGCTTTCCAGATCGATATGCCATTAGCACAGTTAGCTGCATTTTTTATGTTTCCCGACGCACGGCCTCTCTCTTCAGCTAATTTCGTTGTTCGCTTACTTTTTCTTTTTCTACCTGTAATGGCGTTACTACTTGATGATATTTATAGAGTTAATCACCTCTTAATTAAATTAATTCCAACTATGCTTACTGTAGGTTTTGAAGTCCTCCTCCGTCCTGTGCTTGCTAAATTACCTGTGCTAACCTGATTAAATCTTAATTGTTCGAACTGGGTCATCTTTACCTACGCTAGCTGGGTCAACTCAGTTACCTAAGCAGTTCAGCAAAATTTCACAAAAATTCAGTAGAAATGCACGCGATTGGGAATTTCGCCCAGTTGGATTGACAATAGACAATGGACCTTTGTGCCTGCGGTCACTGTAACCTTTAGCCCCGTGTTGTGCTCTCTAGCTGGGATAACTTTGTCACATTCTGTGCTAATGTGCTAACTGTCATCTGCGCTTTACCTTTGCCTTTGTTCGCTAAATTTTAACTCAAGTGTGCTAATTTTGCTATTCCCATGTTAACTTTGCTAACTGTGCTATTTGTTTACTTTTTACTTCTGTACTGTGTTCTCTGAGGTACTTGTCAACAGTCGAATTACCTGTGCTAACTTTATCAAGTTCCCTGAGATATCGGTGTTAACTATGATGGAAGTATTGTCTAAAATCTACTG